>JAFMOC010000230.1:0-15000 GCA_019802505.1 Corydoras sp. C115
CTCACCACCTGACCCAAACCCCGGGGCCCTGCAGGTTCGGCGGGGACGGCCCGCGGTGCGTCGGAGGGGGGTTTTCCCCCCCCCGGGGGTTTTTTCCCCCCAAGGACGGTCCCCAGGTCGGGAAAAACCCCTGCTACGAACCCCCCCAATCATCCACCCCCCCATCACGTGACCACCAGCGTGGCGGCCGCGATGCGCCACCATCCCTGACGGCACCCAGACCCTTTTGTCCACGTTGCCAGCCCCTTTCATTTAACCCCAAATACAGCTTTACCCCCCAATTCTTCCCCAAAAAATTTCAGGAGGGTTGGGGGGTTTGGGGTATTTTGGAGGGTTTCATGGTTATTTGTGGATTGTTTCGGGGTTGTTCGGGGGGGTGTCAGGGGTTTGTTTGTTTTTTTGGACGTGCACCACCATGCGCTGACGACCCTGAGATCCGACCCACCGCTCGCCCGCCCCCACCCCGACCCGCTCAGAGGCTGTTTGAGTGCCGCTGGGCGCGTGGGTGATCAGTGGGTGGACACGGCGCACCGGGCAGTGCACCAGAGCCATTAGGGGACAGAGGCGGTAGTCCTCATCTAAAACACAATGGGGCTTTTAAATGGCTTAAAGGGGAAATTTTCAATGAAACTGAATTCAGGTTATTAAAGCCATACGAGTGTGCTGGGGAGGGGGGGGTCGGTTACTCTGTTTTTTCCCTGTGGTGTTGTATGTCTTCGCGGGCCCGCCGTGCTTGAAGTGTTGGGGGGCTGCCCCGGGGGGGGGGTTCCCATAGAAGAACCAGAACTGACCACGGTGTTGAGCGCCACGCCGGCCGGAGGCTTCTTCGCTTGTACGACCACACTCCTAAAAGAGAGAGAGAGAGAGAGAGAGAGAGAGAGAGGAATGTTAGAACTACAATTAGAGAGGTGTCATACTTTAGGCTTTTAATAGAGAACATTAACATGTTCTCCTCCTTCATAAACGTTAACAGATCCGTAACGAGGCTCTATTAAACATGTTAGAACACACCCAAAGGGGCGGGGCAGGTGGTTGTGGTTCGGCCGTTTCCTCTCGGCACACATTCCCCCGGTTTCGAATCCCCATCGGGGGTGGAGTTTCCATTTCTCCCCATTTCGCTTTGGGTTCCCCCGGGTTCTCCTTTTTCCTCCCCAGTCCAAAACAGGGGATCAAGTCAAGGTTCCCCAAAATTGCCCCAATAGAGGTGTTGTGGAGTGAGTGTTGGCCAGTGATGGATTGGCGCCCTGTCCCGGGTCTATCTCCCAGCGCCCGGTGTTTCCCCCCTGGAGGGGCATGGGGAACCCCCCCGCGCCCCTAATAGAGGATAAAGGGGGGAGATAATGAATGAAAAGAACACATCAACAGATGAGCTTTCTAGACCCCTGAGTTTTCCATAAAACCACACAAAAGGACCATCACTCTACCCCGAGGTTCCACATTCATTTGATCTTCGAAAATGAGGCCCTTTTCTTGTCGGTGTTGTGTGTGTGGGGTTGTGTGTGGGAACAACACAGTGAGAATCCATTATCATCATCTCCCCCATTCATCTTCATCATCATCATCATCTTCATCATCATCATCATCAAGCGAACATCTGAACCCACACGTGACCGCCGGGGGGGGGCTCAACAGACCATGTGACAGGTTTATTTACAGCTGCTGTGTTTGCACTGTTTACAATAACAGTGTGTTTGTTTGCAGCATGAATCACACACACACACACACACACACACACACCACACACACACACACACACACACACACACTGCACACACACACACACACACACACACAGATCTGAAGCTGTCATGTGATGATGTTATGATGATGATGCACAGACCCTGAGGATCAGGAGCAGATCTACAGGAAGAGTAAACATCCTGAACTGCTGCACACACGCGTGTGAGAGTGACAGCGGGGTGTGTGTGTGTGTGTGTGTGTGTGTGTGTGTGTGTGTGTGTGTGTGTGTGAACCACTTTTGAATAAACAAAAATCCAAGATAAAAAAAAAAAAATCAAATGGTTATTATTATTAATATTATTATTATTATTATTATTATTATTATTATTATTGGTATTAATGTCAAAAATAATAAAAATACTAACAGCAGCAATAAAAGTAAGAAAAGTAATAGTACAGGAAATAATACTAATATAAGCTATGTTAGTATTCATTCATTCATTCATCATCTCCCGCTTTATCCTCTATTAGGGTCGCGGTGGGGTTCCCCATGCCCATCCAGGGGAGAACGTTTCGGGCGCTGGGCAGATAGACCCAGGACAGGGCGCCAATCCATCGCTGGGCACACACTCACTCACACAGACACACTCTATATGGGGCAATTTTGAGAACTCAATTGACTTGATCCATGTTTTTGGACTGTGGGAGGAAACCGGAGAACCCGGAGGAAACCCACGCAGACACGGGGAGAACATGGAAACTCCACCCGGATGGGGATTCGAACCGGGAATCCCTAGCGCTGAGAGGAGAACATGCTAAACTACTAAGCCACCGTGCCGCCTATGGTAGTATTAACAGCAGCTTATTAGTATTATAAACAGCAGTATTAATAGTATTGTTATCAGTAGTATTATTAGTAATATTATTAGTAGTATTAATAGTACAACAGACTGTGTTCGAATCCCCATCTGGTTGGAGTTTCCATGTGCTCCCCGTGGGTTTCCTCCGGGTTCTCAGGTTTCCTCCCACAGTCCAAAAACATAGATCAAGTCAATTGAGTTCTCCAAATTGCCCCATATAGATTGTGTCTGTGTGAGTGAGTGTGTGCCCAGCGATGGATTGGCGCCCTGTCCTGGGTTTATCTGCCCAGCGCCCGAGACGTTCTCCCCTGGATGGGCATGGAGAACCCCACCGCGACCCTAATAGAGGATAAAGCGGGAGATAATAATGAATGAATGAATGTTTGATGTAAACCTTTGATGTTGCTTTGATCTTTGGATGTTATTGTTAATTGTAGTGAGGTTTGCAAGCGAGCGTTGCGCAGGGTTGGTTCCCTCACACACACTGACGGTGTGAACGTGAATTAAAGGCTTTATTAACGTGAATTAAAGGCTTTATTAAAGTGCTTCATTCACGGAATCCGATGTTCTATTTATACACGTCCGTCACGTGTATTTATACGAGTTTATACGACCTCGATCGTCACCAGCACGCTCCCTCTCACATTCTGAGAACAAGTACACGGGGAACGGGATAGGACCAAAACAGGACCCAGGCCCTCAGGACCCTGCGCCGGTCCCCGGCAGGTATCTGACAGCGGGATACGATAACGTTGGCTTAACCCGAATCTCCACTTCCTGTGAATTATTCATGAGCCGGGGCCCGGAGTGATGGATGTGACCCAGCACATATTTTATTAATGGGATTTTCTTAATTGAGTTGGCTTGAATAGAGCGCGGATTGATCTGCAGATGAATATTAATAAACCCGGGGCTCTCAGCGCCGAATATTAATAAACCCGGGGCTGTGGAGGCCCTCCAGGGCCCTGCGACTGCGCCCACAATGTCCCGCGCGCAAATCAATCTGGATCTTCTGGCTCGGCCCGGATTTAAATCCTCCTCTGAAGCCGGCGGTCCGGACTTCGTGCAGATTTAATGGACGGTGCGGGCCGGGCGGGGCGGGGCCACGACGACAGGCTCCGGGGTTCGGGGCCCGTCTGCGGGCGGCGTGTTGCGGATGAATCGATAGCGGCGCACCTTCAGGAGAGTTCGGCGGCGGACCTGGCCTCTTTTCGACGTCGTCGCTCCGGACCCATTGTGTGTCTGACAGGCGGTGGGGCGGGGGGCCTGTCGGCGCCTGGCAGCTCATTTCGGTGGCAGGTGGCAAACAATTAGACACGGCAATTTGGGCCGCGGCGGATGACATTGAAGCGGCGGCGACGGACGACACCTCATCTTGGTGTCTGCGTGGGTTTCCTCCGGGTTCTCCGGTTTCCTCCCACAGTCCAAAAACATGGATCATGTCAATTGAGTTCTCCAAATTGCCCCATATAGAGTGTGTCTGTGTGAGTGAGTGTGTGCCCAGCGATGGATTGGCGCCCTGTCCTGGGTGTATCTGCCCAGCACCCGAAACGTTCTCCCCTGGATGGGCATGGGGAACCCCACCGCGATAGAGGATAAAGTGGGAGATAATGAATGAATGAATTATTATTATTTATTTTTAGGTGGCTTAGTGGTTTGGCATGTTCTCCTCTCAGCGCTGGGGATTCCCGGTTCGAATCCCCATCTGGGTGGAGTTTCCATGTTCTCCCCGTGTCCGCGTGGGTTTCCTCCGGGTTCTCCGGTTTCCTCCCACAGTCCAAAAAACATGGATCAAGTCAATTGATTCTCCAAATTGCCCCATATAGAGTGTGTCTGTGTGAGTGAGTGTGTGCCCAGCGATGGATTGGCGTCCTGTCCTGGGTCTATCTGCCCAGCGCCCGAAACGTTCTCCCCTGGATGGGCATGGGGAACCCCATCGGGCCGGGTCACGACACGGGGCTCCGGGGCCCATCTGCGGGCGGCGTGTTGCGGATGAATCGATAGCGGCGCACCTTCAGGAGAGTTGGGCGGCGGCGGCGGCGGACCTGGCCTCTTTTCGACGCCGTCACGCCGGATCCATTGTGCGTCTGACAGGCGGTGGGGCGGGGGGCCTGACGGCGCCTGGCAGCTCATTTCGGTGGCAGGTGGCAAACAATTAGACACGGCAATTTGGATGACATTAAAGCGGCGGCGCGGCGGCGGACGTGACGGCGGCGGACGACAGCCCGAGTGAAAGCGCTTCAAAAAAAATAATGGAGTTTGCGCGGCGGACTCATTTGATCCCGTCAGCCTTCATTAGGGGACGGAGCGCTGAGCGGGACGGCGCGGGGCCCGCGGAGGGACCGCCGGGGGCCACGGTGGAACCGCTCCACTGTTTAATCCGTCATCGACGCCCTGGAGACCTCCACTAAACACCCCACCCCCCACCCCCCCACATGCACGCTCCGCTCCTTTGATATTTACCCAGCGCACCTCATCTGTGACCCTCGGCCCGCATTAGAACCCCGATGCGGCGCCTCGCGTTTCAGACTGAGTGCTTTACACGTTCTAATCAAAGTCCCCTGTGCGTGTGTCCGTCTGTCTGTCCATCAGCGGGGGACGGGGAGGGGGAGGGGGCTCTGCGATCGGCGGTCCTCATGGCGAGTAAGTAATGTGCCGCACACATAGATGTGCAGGTACACCCAGCAGAGGGCGCCAATCCATCACCGGGCACACGTTTACACCATATAAGGGCAATTCAGGGGCGGCACGGTGGCTTAGTGGTTGGCATGTGGTTGGATTCCCGCTTCGAATCCCCATCTGGGTGGAGTTTGCATGTTCTCCCCGTGTCCGCGTGGGTTTCCTCCGGGTTCTCTGGTTTCCTCCCACAGTCCAAAAACATGGATCAAGGTCAATTGAGTTCTCCAAATTGCCCCATATAGAGTGTGTGTGTGAGTGAGTGTGTGCCCAGTGATGGATTGGCGCCCTGTCCTGGGTGTGTCTGCCCAGCACCCGAAATGTTCTCCCCTGGATGGACATGGGGAACCCCCCCCCGCGACCCTAATAGAGCATAAAGCTGAAGATAGTGGATGGATGAAAGGGCAATTTAGAGCTGCCAATTCACCTTTGAGAACGTGCAAATCACCCAGATTGCAAGTCGAAGGTAGATGTGCCGCCCGCCGCCGCCGCGCGGATTCAGAGCTTCAGGTCTTTGCTTCGCAGATGAATGTTCTGTTGTTTGAGAACCTTGCGTGTTCTCGAGCAGAGAGAACAGAAAAGCGCCTCTCGCGGTTCCTCTTGTTTAGATCAGATGAGCTCTTGATCTCCGAGAGCGTCCAGCAGACAGCCTGAAAGGGGGGGGGGTTCTGCGGCGGCTGAACGTTCCCCTTTGAAACGGAGACGTATAAATCTGAGATCTTATCTGCGGCGGGAACGTAAACACAGGAACCCAGAACCGGTCCAAACACGCGCACGGTTTAACCTGCAGACACACAGAACCTGCAGACACACAGAACCTGCAGACACACAGAACCAGCAGACACACAGAACCTGCAGACACACAGAACCTGGAGACCCACAGAACCTGCAGACACACAGAGCCTGCAGACACACAGAACCTGCAGACACACAGAACCTGCAGACGCACAGAACCTGCAGACGCACAGAACCTGCAGACGCACAGAACCTGCAGACACACAGAACCTGCAGACTCACAGAACACAGAACCTGCAGACACACAGAACCTGCAGACACACAGAGCCTGCAGACACACAGAACCTGCAGACACACAGAACCTGCAGACACACAGAGCCTGCAGACACACAGAACCTGCAGACACAGAGAATACAGAACCTGCAGACACACAGAACCTGCAGACACACAGAACACAGAACCTGCAGACACACACAGAACCTGCAGACACACAGAACACAGAACCTGCAGACACACAGAACCTGCAGACACACAGAACAAGGACCTGCAGAGAGACAGAACACAGAACGTAGAACCTGCAGACAGACAGAACACAGAACCTGCAGACACACAGAACACAGAACGTAGAACCTGCAGACACACAGAACATAGAACCTGCAGACAGACAGAACACAGAACACAGAACCTGCAGACAGACAGAACACAGAACCTGCAGACAGACAGAACACAGAACATAGAACCTGCAGACAGACAGAACACAGAACCCATAACAGGGATTGTGGTGTGAGAACAAGAGAACAGAAGATACGAGATCGGAACCATGGAAGCATATCTGCTGCAGCAGATGAAGGTTCTCTCGCTGGTTGAGAACCCTGCATGCGATAACATAAGAGGACAGACGCAGACGCAGACGTACGGTACCTGTCGAACGAGTGGAACTGCAGGGGCCCCACTGCCTGCGCCTCCCTCTTGACCGTCTGGTTCTCGGGGTAGGGCGATGGTTCCGGGCTGTTCTCCCTGGCGTCGAACGGCGCCGCCACCAGGCTCTTGAGGATCTCCTTGACGTTGATGCCCTTGTGAGTCTGACTGATGCTGGAGATGGACTCGGCCGGCTTCAGAAGGTCCGCGGTGGAGCTTTCGGACACGTTCTCCTGAAGCTTGTCCTCGGGGGAAAGAGTACACAGGATCCCCCTCAGGCCGTCGGGTCCGCGGGAGCCCGTTTCAGCATCCGCCCCGTTCAGCATGCAGGACGCCGGGTCGTCCCCGAGACCGGAGTCCATGTGGGACAGGGCGGCCTCCCTGTGTGGATCCACCACCACCACGCCAGGAGAACTCCTACTGATGTCGGGGAACGCCAGAGGGATCTCTGTGGAACACAAACGCACGGCAGCGGGGTGGGGGTCAATAACTACTGTATAGACCCCATGAACAAAAGTATTGGGACAGTCCACTGAAAAGAGCTACAGCTGAAGTTTGGGTTCCTCAGGTTCTTCTGTGGTTGAACCATCATTAAATCAGAAGCTCAGTGGAGCTGAGGGTTGAGGGCACTGATCAGGATCTCCAGGATTAAAGCCCAAACTGAGACTGAGACTGAGGACTTTAAAACCCCAGCAGGTTCTACCCTGAAGTCCGGCTGGACCCAACTGTCCCTGTGACCCCATTTGACCCTGATGTCTCAGACTTTGAGCTACCTGAGGTTCCATGATGCAGGATCTGTATCTAATAAAGTGTGTTTGGTATCTACTGGACCTGTGCCGGTGGAGGAGGTGATGTCCTGCTGAAGGTTCCTCACTAGCTGGCTGGCCACCCTGCTGATCTCATGCTGGGGTTCCAAGATGTCCCGGTACTTGGAGACCATGAGGACGGAGATGAAGTAGACCACGGCCAGCGCCAGGAACTGCGCCTGCTTCCCGTCGTCCTGAAGAACGCACCACACCCCATCACTGAGCATCACCAAACACACACACCACTCGATCCACTGGAACCCATGCGGTTCTGCGTGAGCTCACCACGTCGCGGAACACCACGGCGCGCAGCCGATTGATGTCCACGTCCTGGAGGAGGCGGTCGGGGTCTTTGATGGGGGACAGGTTACAGGGAAAGTTCTCCACACAGGTCTGCTGGAGAAAGATCAGCATGTTATACACCATGCTCCTGGTCCATATGGTGGTGGTGGTACCATGAAGGTCAGGTCGGGTCTTCAAAGCTTCAGCAGATACCTGCAGAAGGGAGGAACCTGAGGAGGAACCCTGAAGACCTCACCTTGTTCTCCTGGAGCTTCGTGCTGAGTAAGCAGGATTTGACTCCTCGGTCCCTCTGATGACTCCGGCACTCCAGACAGTTCCTCACGGCCACGCAGCACACTGAGAACGACACGGAGGACATGAAGACCATACGGGTCCCGTCCCAGAGAACGTCACGGCATCACGGGAGACGCGGCGGCGCGGTACCAACCCAGCCTGAGACACTGCCGCATCAGTCCCCCGGAGGACATGTTCTTCTCGGCCTCGATCTCGCTGAAGTTCAGGGAGCTGCCGAACACCAGTACGTCCACCATGGACATCAGGCGCGTCAGGAACGTCAGCGCCGTCTCCGAGGACATGCCCTGCGTTACCTCAAAGCCCTCCATCTCCACCTAGAGGCCGTGACCAGATGGTGAACCTCACACACACACATACACAATGCACGGGGGGGACATGGTTCCGTGATGAGGGTGAGACACTGGAGACGGCAGGAGACGTCCGGAGGCGTGCAAATGTCACAGATGCACCAATAGGGATGCAGGGATTCAGTGATGTCATCATGAGTTTGGGGAAGGCCCTGCTCGCTTCACGTTTGAGACTGTGGAGTCTCCCGTGGAGGGACGAGTGGACGCTGGGATGTCCTCAGAGCGTCTGTCCCAAAGTGTTTCCACATTATATTTATACTTAATTATATTAATTAAATGTAGGCGGCACGGTGGCTTAGTGGTTGGCATGTTCTCCTCTCAGCGCTGGGGATTCCCGGTTCGAATCCCCATCTGGGTGGAGTTTCCATGTTCTCCCTGTGTCTGCGTGGGTCTCCTCCGGGTTCTCCGGTTTCCTCCCACAGTCCAAAAACATGGATCAAGTTAATTGAGTTCTCTTAATTGCCCCATATAGAGTGTGTCTGTGTGAGTGAGTGTGTGCCCAGTGATGGATTGGCGCCCCGTCCTGGGTGTATCTGCCCAGCGCCCGAGACGTTCTCCCCTGGATGGGCATGGGGAACCCCACCGCGACCCTAATATAGGATAAAGCCGGAGATAATGAATGAATGAAAAATGTAGGTGGCACGGTGGTTTAGTGGTTGGCATGTTCTCCTCTCAGCGCTAGGGATTCCCGGTTCGAATCCCCATCTGGGTGGAGTTTCCATGTTCTCCCCGTGTCTGTGTGGGTTTCCTCTTGGTTCTCCGGGTTCTCCCACAGTCCAAAAACATGGATCAAGTTAATTGAGTTCTCTTAATTGCCCCATATAGAGTGTGTCTGTGTGAGTGAGTGTGTGCCCAGTGATGGATTGGCGTCCTGTCCTGGGTCTATCTGCCCAGCGCCCGAGACGTTCTCCCCTGGATGGGCATGGGGAACCCCACCGCGACCCTAATAGAGGACAAAGCGGGAGATAATGAATGAATGAATGAATATTAATTAAATGTAATATTAATACCGATTCAGGGCGACACAGTGGTTCAGTGTTTGGCATGTTCTCCTCTCAGCGCTGGGGATCCAGGTTTGAACCACAATCTGGGTGGCTTGCATGTCCTCCCCGTGTCCATGTGGGTTTCCTCCGTGTTCTTTTCGGTTTCCACCCACATTCCCAAAACATGGATTTAAGGTAAAGCGAATGCTCTAAATTGCCCCATTATAGAGTGTGTACAGTGAGAGATTAACACCCTGTCCTGGGTGTATCTGCCCAGCACCCGAAACGTTCTCCTAATAGAACCCTAATAGAGGATAAAGCTGAAGATGCTGAATGACTGAAGGATTTCAGAATGTTGATGTAAAGGTTAAACGTCCGTCCGTCCGTCCGTCCGTCCGTCCGAAACATCTGAGGTACTGACCTTAGTGTTCTGCACGGCGAAGAGAGACACAAACCAACAGAACATCAAGAGATTAATCAAAAACAGCCACGTTTAATATTCATAAACAGCTCAGCCTGCATGCACCGCTGACAGAGCACCACAAGATGGCGGCAGAGGCACTCACAGAGGGTGAGGTGGCGGCGGAGAGCAGAGGGAGGATTCCCCCGCAGGCGATGATGATGTTGTCCACCATCTGTGAGATCAGGTGGATGGCATTGTGCACGAAGATGATGTTCTCGTTGCTGTTCACAAAATCCATCACAGATTTCGTCGAATGGCTGGTTGGGGGGGGGGGGCAGGGGGGGGGGCAGGGGTAACAATGTTCAGCGTTCTTAATTCAGTCATTTTAATATATTATTCATTCATTCATTATCTCCCGCTTTATCCTCTATTAGGGTCGCGGTGGGGTTCCCCATGCCCATCCAGGAGAGAACGTCTCGGGCGCTGGGCAGATACACCCAGGACAGGGCGCCAATCTATCACTGGACACACACTCACACACTCTATATGGGGCAATTTGAGAATTCAATTGACTTGATCCATGTTTTTGGACTGTGGGAGGAAACCGGAGAACCCGGAGGAAACCCACGCAGACACGGGGAGAACATGGAAACTCCACCCAGATGGGGATTCGAACCGGGAATCCCTAGTGCTGAGAGGAGAACGTGCTAAACCACTAAGCCACCGTGCCGCCTTTAATATATGATATATATTTATAAATATAAAATATTCATCCATCCACTATCTTCCACTTTATCCTCTATCAGGTTTGCGGGGGGGGGGGGGGGGGGGGGGTGGGGGGGGGTGGGGGGGGGGGGGGGGGTGGGGGGGTGGGGGGGGGGAGAGGGGAGGTTCCGTATGCCCATCCAGGGAGAACGTCTCGGGCGCTGGGCAGATAGACCCAGGACAGGACGCCAATCCACCACGCTGGGCATAAAGACACCCACTCACTCACACAGACACACTCTATATGGGCAATTTGGAGAACTCAATTAACTTGATCCATGTTTTTGGACTGTGGGCAAACCGGAGAACCTGGAGGAAAACCACACGGACACGGGGAGGACATGGAGACTCCACCCAGATGGGGATTCGAACCGGGAATCCCTAGCGCTGAGAGGAGAACATGCTAAACCACTAAGCCACCGTGCCGCCCATATAAATATATATATTATTTTATTATTTAATAATAAAAAATTATATTTTTATGATTAATTAGTTGTAAACATTTTTAATCACCATTAATCGCAAAAAAAAGATTCACTGTCTCATCCCTAGTGATTGGCATGTTCTCCCCTCAGTGGTGGGGATTCCCAGTTCGAATCCCAATCTGGGTGGAGTTTGCATGTCCTCCCCGTGTCCGTTGGGTTTCCTCCGGGTTCTCCGGTTTCCTCCCACAGTCCAAAAACATGGATTAAGGTCAATTGAATTCTCCAAATTGCCCCATATAGAGTGTGTCTGTGTGAGTGAGTGAGTGTGTGTCCAGTGATAGATTGCCCCCCCGTCCTGGGTGTATCTGCCCAGCCCCTGAAACGTTCTCCCCTAGATGGGCATGAGAACCCCCCCCCCACACACACACCTAATGGACGCATACCTCTTCCACACGTGGAGATCAGCCTCGAGAGCGAACAGCAGGTCGGTCAGTAGGCGCTGGTGCATCGGTGACCACTTGAACTCGGGGATGCGGAACATGGTGGTGCGGGGACCGGGGCTGAACTGATGGCGCTGCTCGTCGTTCGGGGGCGCGGCCCTGTAGCCCAAATCCGCTCGAACGTCCTGGTCCAGCGACAGGGCTGTCCTCCCATGAAGCACCTGTGGACACGTGGGACAGTCCGTCACGCGGCGCACCGAGAGCGGATCGACCGCCTTAACACAGCATCACTGACTCGACCGATTACACGACGCCCGGAGACGTGACGCGGGTCACCTGGTCACCTCTCGTCCTGAGAGTTAATGAGTTTTGACCCTCGTTCCGTCCATCGGCACATTAACCGCGGTGGGAGGGGGGGGCGTTCTGCACTCAGAAACACTCTGACCTCACGGGACATTTATCAATGTCTTAATAAATACACATCGACACCGGTTCTCATGTACACCCCCCCACCCCACCCGCATCGTTAATGTCCTTAACGAGGGCTGATGACCTTCAGAATGAGGATGAGGACATTATAAACATAATCAAGCCTAGAGACAAAAAGTGCAGGGATAGGCCTCGTAATTGTTGTGAGCCTGCCATGGAAACAGTATGAGGAAGGCCCTTTCTGCACGACGGAAGGTCCGTCTCTAAAGGTTTGGTCTACATGGTTTGGTGCAGAACCCTCCACCTCGTCCAACGCCACTGAGATGAATTGGAACAGAGACTGTGAGCCTGTGCTAAGCGTTTGTGCAGAACTGCACCTTCAGGGCAGATGTTCTGCAGACGGTTGGATGGATGCTGTGGTCCACGGTGGGGTCCGAGGGTCGTACCTGGGTGGTGCTGGTGGTCTGAATCTTCATCTCGTTCCTCTCCGTGTCCGCTGCGGGGTCGGTGGCCTCTCCCGTGCTCGTTCCACGAGGGACATCTGGCTCGGGGGTCGTTCCACCAAACTGCTCCGGGTTCCTGGCGGAACCTTCTGCCTGAGACGGTGAAGACAGAGCCAGCAGTCCAGGCTGGAGGTCGAACCCATCCTGCAGGGCTCCCGTGCCCGGGCTGCCCTCCGCTCCACTGGCCACCTGTGCCAACAAGCCCAGATCGCTGGTGCTGGTGCGGACCGGGTGTAGTCCACCGGCCAGCGGCAGCGGTTCGGAGGGCGTGGCTTTGGCCAGCAGGTTTTCCGAAGCTCCCATGGCTCCAAAGAGGAAGGTGCTGCCGCTGTGAACGGCGTCCTTGTCGTCGGCGAGGCTGATCAGCGGTCCGGAGATCTTGTCCTCCAGACTGCTGCTGGGAACCAACACACTGTTGTTCAGCTTCTCCACGGCGGCCGAGTAGACGTTGTCCAGCAGGGAGTCCACCTCCACCAAACCGCCGTTCTGTGAAAGCTCCATGCTCTCCAGGTCGTCCAGCTTCACCTCTGTGGCCTCCACCTTCTCGGCCTTGATGTCCACCAGCAGGTCGTGGACCTCCACCTGGACACCCGAGAGCGCGCGGTCCACGTCGGAGCCTTTGGGATCGGCGAGAAGGTTGCGCCCGAGCTCTGCGCCCTCAGAGTCCTCCACCTCGCTCTCCGGGGTCTGGGTCTGAGAGTGGTCGTCCAGCTCCAGGGTTCCGTTTGATGGAGGACGCCTGGGCAGAAAGACCCGAGATGGTGCTGACCAGTCCTTTCTTCCCCTTCTTGATGTTCTCCTCCTCCTGCCGCTGGTACTCCTCGTACATTTTGGCGAGGTACTCCTTATGGGCTTCGTACGTCACCTGGTAACGAGTCATACCCTTTAAATAAACATTTTTAATACCCCCAACCCACCCCCCCCCAACCCCCCCACATGAGCTGGTCACGTACCTTCGAGTGGGCGATGGAGAGGGTGTCCACCCACACGCGCCACCCGCCCCACTCGTGCTTGATGGCGTGGTACAGAAGAATGCGGAAGATGTTGTAGACCATCTCCGTGATCTTCTGCTCCTCTGAGTTCTTGGGGTTGATGTAGCCCAAGGAGAACATCCAGTCCTGCCACACGGAACACTGCAGCAGACACCTACACCCACCACCACCACCACCACCAACACCACCCACAACAACAACGACCGCTTCCATCAACACCAACATCATGAGCCACCACCCAACACACTGCACGTCTCACACGTATTTATACAATAAAAAATTAAATAGATTCACATCACATAAGCAAAAGTATTGGGACACGCCTTCTACTCGCTGAACTCTGTGCCATGCATGTTAATGCATATGCAACAGTTTGGGGAAGGTCCACGCAGACATGAGCTTTCAGACGGTGTGGACGCTGCGCTATTAAAGGCATTGTCTCTTTATGATTTAGAATTAAAGGTTTTTTTGCATGTAAATCATATTTAAATACATGTAAACGTTCTCGGCACGGTGGCTTAGTGGTTTGGCATGTTCTCCTCTCAGCGCTGGGGATTCCCAGTTCGAATCCCCATCTGGGTGGAGTTTCCATGTCCTCCCCGTGTCCGCGTGGGTTTCCTCCAGGTTCTCCGGTTTCCTCCCACAGTCCAAAAACATGGATCAAGTCAATTGAGTTCTCCAAAATGCCCCATATAGAGTGTGTTTGTGTGAGTGAGTGTGTGCCCAGCGATGGATTGGCGCCCTGTCCTGGGTGTATCTGCCCAGCGCCCGAGACGTTCTCCCCTGGATGGGCATGGGGAACCCCACCGCGACCCTAATAGAGGATAAAGCGGGAGATAATGAATGAATTCCAATGTAATGAGGTTAATAATAATAATAAAACGGGCGGCACGGTGGCTTAGTGGTTTGGCATGTTCTCCTCTCAGCGCTAGGGATTCCCGCTTCGAATCCCCATCTGGGTGGAGTTTCCATGTTCTCCCCATGTCTGCGTGGGTTTCCTCCGGGTTCTCCGGTTTCCTCCCAGTCTAAAAACATGGATCAAGTCAATTGAGTTCTCCAAATTGCCCCATATAGAGTGTGTCTGTGTGAGTGAGTGTCTGCCCAGCGATGGATTGGCGTCCTGTCCTGGGTGTATCTGCCCAGCGCCCGAGACGTTCTCCCCTGGATGGGCATGGGGAACCCCACCGCGACCCTTATAGAGGATAAAGCGGGAGATAATGAATGAATGTAAAGGTTATATAATCACCGCCCAAAACGACGCGAGCAGACTTCTAAATAAGAGAAATTTGTGAGAGGCGCGGTGGCTTAGCGGTTTGGCATGTTCTCCTGTCAGCTCTGGGGATCCAGGTTCGAATCCCGAGCTGGGTGGAGTTTGCATGTTCTCCCCGTGTCCGCGTGGGTTTCCTCCCACAGTCCAAAAAACATGGATTCTGACGCATGA
>JAFMOC010000230.1:20000-30000 GCA_019802505.1 Corydoras sp. C115
AGGGGCATTAATGACCCCGTTCGTTTGAAAGTCCGAATGCTGATGCGCTCACCTCGTGGATGGTCAGCAGATAGTTCTGAATGCTCTGAAGTTCGTCCTCCTTAACGCCTCGATCCTGTGGAAACATCGCTTCATTCATGAAATTAAAAAAAAACTTCATAAAACATAGTTCTGCTCCTTAAATCTGATCTAATCTGATTGGCTGAGCATCATTAACGATACCACGCCCCCCTCTGAGTGTCACATTGGTGTCGGTGTGTGATATACAATACATTCATTTCATTATAAAATACAGATTCATATAAACACATCAGCACTCAACCTGTTACACTCTTTAGAAACTGCGTTTTGTGATTTGGCCGCTAGAGGGCAGCGTTTGATCAGAGTGACATCAAAACTCGGACTAGATTACGTCACTGAAGATCAGATTATTAATGATTTAAGGCCACGCCCCCTCGCTCCTTAATGAACCAAAGTCCTGTTTAATGAAAACCAGCAAACCAAACGTTCCGAGCACAGTGCAGATGTCTGTCTGTCTGATGTCTGTCTGTCTGTCTGATGTCTGTCTGTCTGATGTCTGTCTGTCTGATGTCTGTCTGTCTGTCTGATGTCTGTCTTTCTGATGTCTGTCTGTCTGTCAGATGTCTGTCTGTCTGATGTCTGTCTGATGTCTTTCTGATGTCTGTCTGATGTCTGTCTGTCTGATGTCTGTCTGTCTGATGTCTGTCTGTCTGATGTCTGTCTGTCTGATGTCTGTCTGTCAGATGTCTGTCAGTCAGATGTCTGTCTGTCAGATGTCTGTCTGTCTGTCTGTCTGATGTCTGTCTGTCTGATGTCTGTCTGTCTGATGTCTGTCTGTCTGATGTCTGTCTGTCTGATGTCTGTCTGTCTGTCTGATGTCTGTCTGTCTGTCAGATGTCTGTCTGTTTGATGTCTGTCTGTCTGTCTGATGTCTGTCTGATGTCTGTTTGTCAGATGTGTCTGATGTCTGCCTGTTTAATGTCTGTCTGATGTCTGTCTGTCTGTCTGTCAGATGTCTGTCTGTTTGATGTCTGTCTGTTTGATGTCTGTCAGATGTCTGTCTGTCAGATGTCTGTCTGATGTCTGTCTGTCAGATGTCTGTCTGATGTCTGTCTGTCTGATGTCTGTCTGTTTGATGTCTGTCTGTTTGGTGTCTGTCAGATGTCTGTCTGTCTGTCTGTCAGATGTCTGTCTATCTGTCTGATGTCTGCCTGTTTGATGTCTGTCTGTCTGATGTCTGTCTGTCTGATGTCTGTCAGATGTCTTTCTGTCTGTCAGATGTCTGTCTGTCTGTCTGATGTCTGTCTGTCCGATGTCTGTCTGTCTGATGTCTGTCTGTCTGATGTCTGTCTGTCAGATGTCTGTCTGTCAGATGTCTGTCTGTCAGATGTCTGTCTGTCAGATGTCAGATGTCTGTCTGTCTGATGTCTGTCTGTCTGAGGTCTGTCTGATGTCTGTCTGTCTGATGTCTGTCTGTCCGATGTCTGTCTGTCCGATGTCTGTCTGTCTGATGTCTGTCTGTCTGTTGTCTGTCTGTCTGTCTGTCTGATGTCTGTCAGATGTCTGTCTGTCAGATGTCTGTCTGTCTGATGTCTGTCTGTCTGATGTCTGTCTGTCTGTCTGTCTGATGTCTGTCAGATGTCTGTCTGTCAGATGTCTGTCTGTCTGATGTCTGTCTGTCTGCCTGATGTCTGTCTGTCTGTCAGATGTCTGTCTGTCTGATGTCTGTATGTCTGTCTGATGTCTGTCAGATGTCTGTCTGTCCGATGTCTGTCTGTCAGATGTCTGTCTGTCAGATGTCTGTCTGTCAGATGTCTGTCTGTCTGATGTCTGTCTGTCTGTCTGATGTCTGTCTGTCAGATGTCTGTCTGTCTGATGTCTGTATGTCTGTCTGATGTCTGTCAGATGTCTGTCTGTCCGATGTCTGTCTGTCTGATGTCTGTCTGTCTGATGTCTGTCTGTCAGATGTCTGTCTGATGTCAGATGTCTGTCTGATGTCAGATGTCTGAGGTCTGTCTGATGTCTGTCTGATGTCTGTCTGTCTGATGTCTGTCTGTCTGATGTCTGTCTGTCTGATGTCTGTCTGTCTGATGTCTGTCTGTCTGTCCGATGTCTGTCTGTCTGATGTCTGTCTGTCTGATGTCTGTCAGATGTCTGTCTGATGTCTGTCTGTCTGTCTGTCAGATGTCTGTCTGTTTGATGTCTGTCTGTTTGATGTCTGTCAGATGTCTGTCTGTCAGATGTCTGTCTGATGTCTGTCTGTCTGATGTCTGTCTGTTTGATGTCTGTCTGTTTGGTGTCTGTCAGATGTCTGTCTGTTTGGTGTCTGTCAGATGTCTGTCTGTCTGATGTCTGTCTGATGTCTGTCTGTCTGTCTGTCAGATGTCTGTCTATCTGTCTGATGTCTGCCTGTTTGATGTCTGTCTGATGTCTGTCTGTCTGATGTCTGTCTGTCTGATGTCTGTCAGATGTCTTTCTGTCTGTCAGATGTCTGTCTGTCTGTCTGATGTCTGTCTGTCCGATGTCTGTCTGTCTGATGTCTGTCTGTCTGATGTCTGTCTGTCAGATGTCTGTCTGTCTGATGTCTGTCTGTCAGATGTCTGTCTGTCAGATGTCTGTCTGTCAGATGTCAGATGTCTGTCTGTCTGATGTCTGTCTGTCTGAGGTCTGTCTGATGTCTGTCTGTCTGATGTCTGTCTGTCCGATGTCTGTCTGTCCGATGTCTGTCTGTCTGATGTCTGTCTGTCTGTTGTCTGTCTGTCTGTCTGTCTGATGTCTGTCAGATGTCTGTCTGTCAGATGTCTGTCTGTCTGATGTCTGTCTGTCTGATGTCTGTCTGTCTGTTGTCTGTCTGTCTGTCTGTCTGATGTCTGTCAGATGTCTGTCTGTCAGATGTCTGTCTGTCTGATGTCTGTCTGTCTGATGTCTGTCTGTCTGTCTGTCTGATGTCTGTCTGTCAGATGTCTGTCTGTCTGATGTCTGTCTGTCTGCCTGATGTCTGTCTGTCTGTCAGATGTCTGTCTGTCTGATGTCTGTATGTCTGTCTGATGTCTGTCAGATGTCTGTCTGTCCGATGTCTGTCTGTCAGATGTCTGTCTGTCAGATGTCTGTCTGTCAGATGTCTGTCTGTCAGATGTCTGTCTGTCTGATGTCTGTCTGTCTGTCTGATGTCTGTCTGTCAGATGTCTGTCTGTCTGATGTCTGTATGTCTGTCTGATGTCTGTCAGATGTCTGTCTGTCCGATGTCTGTCTGTCTGATGTCTGTCTGTCTGATGTCTGTCTGATGTCAGATGTCTGAGGTCTGTCTGATGTCTGTCTGATGTCTGTCTGTCTGATGTCTGTCTGTCTGATGTCTGTCTGTCTGATGTCTGTCTGTCTGATGTCTGTCTGTCTGATGTCTGTCTGTCTGTCCGATGTCTGTCTGTCTGATGTCTGTCTGTCTGATGTCTGTCAGATGTCTGTCTGATGTCTGTCAGATGTCTGTCTGTCTGATGTCTGTCAGATGTCTGTCTGTCTGATGTCTGTCAGATGTCTGTCTGATGTCTGTCTGTCTGTCTGTCTGATGTCTGTCTGTCAGATGTCTGTCTGTCAGATGTCTGTCAGATGTCTGTCTGATGTCTGTCTGTCTGATGTCTGTCTGTCTGATGTCTGTCTGTCAGATGTCTGTCTGATGTCTGTCTGTCTGTCTGTCAGATGTCTGTCTGTCTGATGTCTGTCTGTCTGTCAGATGTCTGTCTGTCTGATGTCTGTCTGTCTGATGTCTGTCTGTCTGATGTCTGTCTGTCTGCAGCAGGTCCACTGTGCGATGTGTGTGATGTCACTGTGTGATGTCACTGTGTGATGTCACTGTGTGATGATCCACTGGTTATGTTATGAGTGTGGGGACTTTAGGTGATCGATCGTACATTTTGTAAATGAACGTGACTTTTGAGAGGCGCGTGTCTTTAACACGTCGTTCTCACGGAGTGGAAATTTTGCTCGACCACCTTAATGAACCGTAAACCTGCAGGAGGATGAGCACGCCTCTGTCAGCCTCCATGATGAGTAACCACATCCACATCATCTGACTGAGGGATCGTCTGCAGCATCGCCGTGCTACTGACATGGTGGTGGTGGTGTGTGTGTGTGTGTGTGTGTGTGTGTGTGTGTGTGTGTGTGTGTGTGACACTGTGAGAAAGTCAGGAGCAGCGCGATCTCAGGAAAGTGCGCCGAGCCAAAAATACACACACAGTCCTCACAATAACGAAGCGCAGAGAAGATTAAAGAGATTTCATAGTGAGTGCGTCACAGCGCGGCGCCACCTCAACCACCTCGACCAGGTGCGGCGCCACCTCGACCACCTCGACCACCTCAACCACCTCGACCAGGTGCGGCGCCACCTCGACCACCTCAACCACCTCGACCAGGTGCGGCGCCGCCTCGACCACCTCAACCACCTCGACCAGGTGCGGCGCCACCTCGACCACCTCAACCACCTCGACCAGGTGCGGCGCCACCTCGACCACCTCAACCACCTCAACCAGGTGCGGCGCCACCTCGACCACCTCAACCACCTCGACCAGGTGCGGCGCCACCTCGACCACCTCAACCACCTCGACCAGGTGCGGCGCCACCTCGACCACCTCAACCACCTCGACCAGGTGCGGCGCCACCTTGACCACCTCAACCAGGTGCGGCGCCACCTCGACCACCTCAACCACCTCGACCAGGTGCGGCGCCACCTCGACCACCTCAACCACCTCAACCAGGTGCGGCGCCACCTCGACCACCTCAACCACCTCGACCAGGTGCGGCGCCACCTCGACCACCTCAACCACCTCGACCAGGTGCGGCGCCACCTCGACCACCTCAACCATCACTTAACTTCAGATTTAAGAACTAGAGTCTCCATCAGATTGAACTCAATCTCAATTCACACGTTAAAAAAGACAAACAAGAGTGCATGTTCTACCAGCTGTATCCATTAGGGGTCGCTACAGCGGGAAGATACACATTTGATTTTTATTTATCCAGCTTAAAATAGCTGGAAGGGCAGGAAGGGCGGGGCGGATAAGAGGGAGGGTGAAGGGGAGGGTTGGAGGAGGGGGGGACGACAGGGCGGGAGGACAGGAGGACGGGAGGACGACGGGACGGGAGCGTACCTTCAGGATGAGCTGCTTCAGGAAGAGCAGCATGAAGGCCCTCAGCGAGACGACCTCCTTCTGGGACGGACGGGGACCATCTGAAGAGACGCAGGAGAACGTCTTAAATAAAGAAATAAAAGCGGGCGGCCCTCATGTTTCATTCATGCGCCGGCGCTTCCACGGCAACGCGGTCTCACGGCGTCCCGCGCTGACGGAACCTCATTAATATCAATCTCCTCTCAGTCAGAGCGCTCGGAACCCCGCTCCTGCCCGCTCCTGCCCACTTCTGCCTGAGGCACGGAGCATTCCAACAGAAGATGACGCACCGTTCAATCTAGGAGTGTCTTCAACTAAAGATTTTCATAGTCGAATCTGATTCGTCAGATTTTCCCTATAGTCGACTGATAGTCGAATCAGTTAAAATTTCACCACAAGATGGCGCTATAAGCGTGGTTTTTAAAAAAGATTTTTTTTAATATTTGACTTGTTTTTCTAGAGCACCGTAAATGGGATCCCCGTTCTGGACTTTTTTCCACTTCAAATTCTAATTTAATTTCTAAAAATTAGGATGATTTTATTTGACAAAAGGCTATATATATAACGAAAACAAAGACATTTCATGTAAAAACTAATGCTTAGCAGCAGCCATGGGCGCCCCCATGTGGTCAAAATGGTACATTCGACTATGAGGTTCATAGTCAACTACGGTTCTCCGAATCGAATCGTCGAATCAGCGAATATTGCAGCTCACCCCTAGTTCAGTCGGCCACCTCATAAGCTTCCGGTCCCAGTACCCTTTGTCTGAGGACCGTGGAACCACGATCAGGACCACGGACAGAGCAGGTGTTATGAGGGTGGTGGTGTGGTGTGATGCTGCACTGAGAATCATCCACCACCCTAACAACACCCGCTCTGGAGAACAGGTTAAAGTGCAGGTTTTCTGGCGGGTGGCGCTGATTTAAGGAACTCACCCAGGCCTTTGGGGGTGATGGCGCTGCCGGGTTCGGGGTTAACCACCCAATAATAATACTTCAGGGTGTGCATGAGCTGGAGGACGGTCCCGACACGTCTGATGGTGTTGTAGATAGTCGCAGTTCCAATGAATTCCGACGACAAGTAGGTGTACAGCGACAACTGCACCTGAAGAACACACAGCACACACTCTAGAACAGGGGTGCGCAACACGTCGATCGCCTGAAGGCGTGTCAGGTCGATCGCCATGGAGGTTTGAAAAAAAAAAAAAAGCGTTTAGAACGTATCAGCACAGTGTCTGAAGCGTGGGCGGCACGGTGGCTTAGTGGTTTGGCATGTTCTCCTCTCAGCGCTAGGGATTCCCGGTTCGAATCCCCACCTGGGTGGAGTTTCCATGTTCTCCCCGTGTCCGCGTGGGTTTCCTCCGGGTTCTCCGGTTTCCTCCACAGTCCAAAAACATGGATCAAGTCAATTGAGTTCTCCAAATTGCCCCATATAGAGTGTGTGTGTGAGTGAGTGTGTGCCCAGCGATGGATTGGCGCCCTGTCCTGGGTGTGTCCTGGGCCTGGATGGGCATGGGGAACCCCACCGCGACCCTAATAGAGAATAAAGCGGAAGATAATGGATGGATGTTCTGTTTGGGGAAATGCAGGTTAGATAGACCCAGGACAGGGCGCCAATCCATCGCTGAGCACACACTCGCTCACACAGACACAGACACACTCTATATGGGGCAATTTGGAGAATTCAATTGACTTGATCCATGTTTTTGGACTGTGGGAGGAAACCGGAGAACCCGGAGGAAACCCACGCGGACATGGGGAGAACATGAAAACTCCACCCAGATGGGGATTCGAACCGGGAATCCCTAGTGCTGAGAGGAGAACATGCCAACCACTAAGCCACCATGCCCCCCCCAATGCTAACATGATGTGTAAACAGGTTTCAATATAAAAGCCTAAAAAAATGATTGACCCCGGTAGATCTCGATGACCTGTCCAATGGACAAGTAGATCTCGGGCCAGAAAAGTGTGGGCACCCCTGCTCTAGAACAACCTAACACACACTAACACACGCTGTAACGGGGCAGTCGGGGGCAGGTCGGGGGCAGTCTGAAGGGTGGGGCGCCGGGGGAACGAGCACCTCCTGTCGATCGATGTTTCAGACGTTCTGGGCGTCGGACACGCCCTTGTCCTTTGACTTTACAGTAGGGTTCCAGACCAGATCGCGAGCGAGAACCAAATAGAGACGGGATTCGTTAAGCCAAGCTCGTCTCTCGGAGCAGGATTGAGTTCTCAAAGCTCAGGTTCAGGTTTATTTAAGCGAGGTGTGGATTTAACGGCAGAGCGTCACCTCCCTCTGAAAACAAAACCTAATCGTCACGGCGATCGTCCCGAATACAGCTCCCGAAATAAGAGCGTTCGCCTCCGGGGGGAGCCATCCATCATCCGTCCGTCTGTCTGACGCCGTAATCACGCGGCTCAGTTTACACTTCTTTTCTTAATGAGCTTCACGGGTTCCAGCTTCAGGCTCTGGAACCCTGACAGAGTGCGGCGGCGGCGCAGCAGGAACCGTGAGGTAATCTCATTAGGAACCGAATGAGGTTTACTCACCTGAAAGGTAAAACAGAACGTCACATGACCGTGAATCCACCACCTAAAGCCTGACGGACAACTCCGCTTCCACATGGTCCCCACACGGTCCCCACATACGCCCCACACGCTCCCCACATGCGCCCCACACGGTCCCCACATGCGCCCCACACGGTCCCCACATGCGCCCCACACGCTCCCCACACATGCCCCACACGGTCCCCACATGCGCCCCACATGCGCCCCACACGCTCCCCACATGCGCCCCACACGCTCCCCACACGGTCCCCACAAGTGCCCCACACGCACCCCACACGCGCCCCACACGCGCCCCACACTGTCCCCACATGCGCCCCACACGTGCCCCACACGGTCCCCACACATGCGCCCAACACGCGCCACACACGGTCCCCACATGCGCCCCACACACGCCCCATGTGGTCCCCACACATGCCCCACATGCGCCCCACACGGTCCCCACGCACACCCCACGCGCACCCCACACGGTCCCCACATGCACCCCACACGGTTCCCACACGCGCCCCACATGGTCCCCACACGCGCTCCACATGCGCCCCACACGCGCCACACGCGCACCTCACATGCCCCCCACACGGTCTCCACACGGTCCCCACACGCGCCCCACATGTGCCCCACACGCGCCCCACACGGTCCCGACACGTGCCCCACACGCACCCCACACGGTCCCCACACGCGCCCCACACGCCGATGGTGACGGAGCGGTCCATGGCACGGTCCATGATGGGACATCTCCATGGATCAGTCCACGGGTTCAAGAAAACAGGAGGTTCACTGACTGACCAGCTCTCTGAATACAGCACAGAATCAGAATACCTCACACACACACACACACACACACACACTCATACACACACTCTCACACACACACACACACACACACACACATACTCACACACATGACCGTGAATCCACCACCTAAAGCCTGATGGATCATGAAGCTCACGGTGAAGGAGGTGAGTCCGAGTCGAGGTTCTTACTTTAGGGAGGTGAGGGAGTCGAGGTTCTTACTTTAGGGAGGTGAGTCCGAGTCGAGGTTCTTACTTTAGGGAGGTGAGGGAGTCGAGGTTCTTACTTTAGGGAGGTGAGGGAGTCGAGGTTCTTACTTTGGCTGGCGTGTGGATCCAGATGGCGGCGTTGAACAGGACGTGGTCGCACAGCTGTTTGAGGAGGGGGGCGCCGTGGCTCAGCCCGTCCAGGTACTTGGCGAAGGTGAGGAACTGCTCCAGCACGGCTCTGGTGACGTGAACCCGGGACGACTGCGGGACACACAGCGCGCCGTCACAACCCCACTTCCACTCGACGAGGGGGACATGAGAAATTTGGCATGTTCTCCTATGTGCTGACTATCAACTTGTGGTGACTATGTGTGTCAATCAACTTCCCTTCTTAATCAGACTGTGAGGACCGTGTGGTGTCCCTGTCTCTGTGTGACAGCCGGGAGGCGCCGTCCTCGTCTGCCCCGATCGTGAGCGGAGCTTATAAAAGGAAGAATCAGGTGGCGGCTCATCAGTGTGAGGTCACTCGACCTTCTGCCCCCTGTGGGACACACATGGTAATGACACGTGCTTCCTCTCTGGTGGGTGATCAGTGTCTCTGAGTGGTGGACGGTCAGCTGAAGGTTCCTGGGGCGTTTGACTTTGAACTGAAGGCCTGAAGGTGGCGGGACGTTGGGGGTGACGGCGACGGCCGCCACAGTGTGGCGCAAGATGCAAACAGATGGTCAGCTCGCCGCGCCGAGAGGGCGAGCAGCGGGACGCCACTGCAGCACTCAATAACCCCCCCGATCTGTGTGTGTGTGTGTGTGTGTGTGTGTGTGTGTGTGTGTGTGTTGTGCTGAACAAAGACAGGTTTAAGAACACGCAACATGAAATAAATAACATGGCAAACTGAGGACGCTGACACCAACCTTCTCCAGAAGGTACCCAATCACCAGGAAGCCCTTGCCTCCCAGCATCTGCTCCTGCATGGCTACAGAGCTCTTCAGCAGCTCCACCAGGAACCCCAGGAGAGAGGCGCTGCGAGAGCACATCAACACGTTACTCTGAACATTCACAACAACAACATCAGCCTTCCAGCCAGACGTGCCCCACACGCGCCCCACACGCGCCCCACACGGTCCCCAAGTGCAAGAGGTGCTGCGAGAGCACATCAACATGTTACTTTGAGCATTCACAACATCACCCTTTCAGCCAGACGTGCCCCTCACGCGCCCCACACGTGCCACACACGTGCCCCACACGGTCCCCACAT
>JAFMOC010000230.1:37500-42500 GCA_019802505.1 Corydoras sp. C115
CAGCTGACCGTTGACGTAGCAGCGGATCTCGCTGTTCCTCCAGCGGTTGTAAACGTGGACGATGCTGATCATGTACCACTGCACGGGGCAGAACAACAGGACCGCACGGTTACTGCAGGAGGTGGCGCTGTGGAGAACATCAACTCAACAGAACCGTATCCACCTCCTCTGACATGATGAACCGGCTATCGCCACGCCCACCGCCTGCATGTCCTCCCCCTGCACATCCACAAAACCCCGGTGACCTCCTCTCCTCCTCATCCTTTATCCAGGATGGACCTCCTCCCTGCTCTGTACATGTCTCGACCCGTCCCCTGAACGTTCCACCTGTCTGTTCTGTCTAATGAACGCATCCTGTTCTTCACCTCCTCCTCCATCCCAGTGATGATCCCACCATCATCACCACCTCCACCTCCAGCTCCACCTCCCTGTCCTTTGGTCTCTGATGTTCTGTGAGTCTGTGGCCTCTTCAGGTTGAGATGCTGCATTCACAAGTAAGAGCGTGAGAGTCTTCTCCACCTTCAGGAATCATCTCCCGCACCTCCACCTTCCTCCACTGTGTTCTGATCAGAGTGACGGGTTCTAATCTGTACATCTGCACACGGCTCATTACGCTGCCGTATTGAGGAGGGGGGGGGTTCCCTATGCCCATCCAGTCCAAAAACATGGATCAAGTTAATTGAGTTCTCCAAAGTGCCCCATATAGAGTGTGTCTGTGTGAGTGAGTGTGTGCCCAGCGATGGATTGGCGCCCTGTCCTGGGTCTATCTGCCCAGCGCCCGAGACGTTCTCCCCTGGATGGGCATGGGGAACCCCCCCCCGCGACCCTAATAGAGGATAAAGCGGAAGATAATGAATGAATGAATGAATGAATGAATGAATGGACTCCCTGCCATACTTCTTCAAAAAGCCTCCTCCATCCAGAACCCAGAACCCAGAACTCAGAACCCTGACGTGCGCAGACACAAAGCACGACAGTGTCTCTAAAGAACTCTAAAGAACCAAGAAATGAATAATAGATCAGACAGAGGGAGCAGAACTGGAGTCTGAGAAACAGACGTGATGTAGCTACAGCATGGTGAGCAACAACAACACACACACACACACACACACACACTCGTATGAAACACATCGACAGACAAATTAATTTACATTTAATTTCAATTAAATTTGGTCATTTAGCAGACACTTTTATACAAACATTTATTGAAACAGCGCCCCCTGGAGCATCGTGGGTTAAGGGTCTTGTTGAAACATCCACAATGGTAACTTCAGGTGACCGGGCATTTTCCCCATGCCCATCCAGGGGAGAACGTTTTGGGCGCTGGGCAGATACACCCAGGACAGGGCGCCAATCAATCACTGGACACACACGCTATATGGGGCAATTTAGAGCATTCAATTCACCTTGAATCCATGTTTTTGGACTGAGGAAACCCATGCAGACATGGGGAGAACATGCGAACGCCACCCATATCGCGATTCGAACCTGGATCGCCAGCGCTGAGAGGAGAACATGCCAAACTCTACGCCACCACGATGCCCCCATCAAAACGTGATTCGTATTAAAAAATTCCTCCACCACCATCTTCCTCAGCACATCCATAACCCTCCTCCTGGTCCTTCCTCTCCTCCTCAGCATCCCCCTGTCTTAATGACCCCCCCCCAACCCCCCCACACCCCCGGGGGCATTTCTAAGAGGTCACACTCACATGACCGGGATAGGAGTTTCGCCCTCGGTTTGCCCTGCCCTCATGTCAGCGACTGGATTTCAAACCTCTTTATAACTGAAGTTCCCATCGGTCCCATCTGGACCTCCTGATGGAGCGCGATGATCCAGAGCCCATCCGAACGTCCGGGGGGGGGGGGGGGGGGGGGTGATTAAAAACCAATCACATATTAATGAGGAGGAGGGGCATATGCTAATCTCACATCCTCATAAGTTACATAACATCAGGGTTCTGATTGGTCAACACACAGCCAGAAGGGCAGAAGTATTAGGACACACGTTTCCAAACTGTAGTGCGTGAGAGCAGTGATGTCAGAGTGCCGGTCAGCAGGAAGAGGGGGACGGGGGGGGGATGGGGGGGGGGGGGTGGAGCCTGTTCGGGTGGAGCTCGGGTTCGGGACTCACCTTGCGGGGCTGAAAGTCGTACTTGACGCAGTGCTGGAAGCCTTTCCCTTTGGACTTCAGAGACGTCACGATCAGGCAGTTCCCCACAAAGTGGGCGGAGTAACCCACACCTTTACTGGTGCGAAAGCTGCAAAGCAAAGCAAAGGACACGCGAGAGGCGTTAACTGCGTCCTTTATTAAAGACGGAGCGGGCGGAGCCGGCGGGCAGAGCGGGCAGAGCGGGCGGAGCGGGCAGAGCGGGCGGCCCAACGTACCCAGAGTGATTTGTAAAAGTCAAAATAATAAGATTCCTGATGGCCTGTTAAACCTCGGGGCAGAGCGCCCCCACCTTCCACCGAGTGACGGAGGGACATGAGTGATGAGTGGACAGTAGTGGTGGAGGGACATGAGTGATGGAGGGACATGAGTGATGGAGGGACATGAGTGATGGAGGGACATGAGTGATGGAGGGACATGAGTGATGGAGGGACATGAATGATGGAGGGACGTGAGTGATGGAGGGACATGAGTGATGGAGGGACATGAGTGATGGAGGGACATGAGTGATGGAGGGACATGAAGTGATGGAGGGACGTGAGTGATGGAGGGACATGAGTGATGGAGGGACATGAGTGATGGAGGGACGTGAGTGATGGAGGGACGTGAGTGATGGAGGGATGTGAGTGATGGAGGGACATGAGTGATGGAGGGACATGAGTGATGGAGGGACATGAGTGATGGAGGGACATGAGTGATGGAGGGACCAACTCGTCCTGACGGCATCGCATATTAAATACTTTGATTTCGGAGCAGCTCCACGTCCACCGCGCCTCCCCCCCGTCTCCCCCCCCCGTCTCCCCCCGTCTCCGCCCGTCTCCACCCTCGGGCCCTGCGTGATGGATGCTGGGTCCACCGCAGATAGAGCACCAGGTCCCGAGGCTGTTTGTGTCGACGTTAATTAAGCAGGAACCTCCACGCGCTGAATGTCTTTATCCTCCAGACATCAGAGGAGCAAATTAATAAGAGTCTCCCCTGCGGAGGTCTGTCCCCCGTCCAGCAGGGGGAGCTCACAGCACTCACAGATTTAATCAGCAGGTCCCCCCTCAGGCCTGAACATGTTCACTGTGCTTTACAAAGCTTCTGAATTCCTCTGAGGACAGATACGCTGATACTGCACCCACCACCGTCCAGAACCGCATAGAACCACCCACCACCATCCAGAACCACATAGAACCGCCCACCACCATCCAGAACCACATAGAACCACCCACCACCATCCACAACCACCATCTGACACCCAGCACCCACCCAACACCATCCAGCATCCACCCAACACCATCCACCACCATCCACAACCACCATCTGACACCCAGCACCCACCCAACACCATCCAGAATCATCCAGAACCACCATCTGACACCCAGCACCCACCCAACACCATCCTGCACCATCCAGCACCACTCAACACCATCCACCACCATCCAGAACCACCATCTGACACAATCCAGAACCATCCAGCAACACCCAGCACCATCCTGCACCACCCAGCCCCCACCATCATCTGACACTATCCAGAACCATCCAGCACCACCCAGCATTATCCAACATCACCTAGCACCATCCAGCACCATCTGACACTATCCAGAACCTCCCAGCACCATCCAGCACTCACCATCCAGAACCTCCCAGCACCATCCAGCACTCACCATCCAGAACCTCCCAGCACCATCCAGCACTCACCATCTAGAACCTCCCAGCACCATCCAGCACTCACCATCCAGAACCTCCCAGCACCATCCAGCACTCACCATCCAGAACCTCCCAGCACCATCCAGCACTCACCATCCAGAACCTCCCAGCACCATCCAGCACTCACCATCTAGAACCTCCCAGCACCATCCAGCACTCACCATCTAGAACCTCCCAGCACCATCCAGCACTCACCATCTAGTACCACCCTGTTACCCCAGCAGCATGGTGTGTAATGTGCTGTACTCACCAGTAGAGGTAGGGCTTGTCCTTGTCCACGTTGATGTTGTTGAGCGGGTCCATACGGAACCAGGTGTTCAGGCTGAAGCCGCTCTGATAAGGCCACTTAGCGATGGGGGGCAACGCGATGGCCTGCAACAACAACCCATCTGATTGGTTCTCTAAAGTCACCTGCTCTGCATGTCAGAACCAAACTGAAACATCAAAGCATCGTCTGATCCGCAGTCCGATCTGCAGTCTGATACACATGGACCAAGTCAATTGAATTCTCCAAATTGCCCCATATAGAGTGTGTCTGTGTGAGTGAGTGTGTGCCCAGCGATGGATTGGCGCCCTGTCCTGGGTCTATCTGCCCAGCGCCCAAGACGTTCTCCACTGTTCTCCACCCCCCCCCCCCTTCCACTGACCCTAATAGAGGATAAAGCGGGAGATAATGAATGAATTATATGTATATAAATGATAGTTTCTTTTTAATATGAATTATGAGGTGGTCGTGTCAGATTTGAGTTCCCCGTCATAAAGGTGGTGCAGCACGCGACGTGGTGGTGCAGAAGGCGAGCACTCACAGCAGCACTGCGCCCGGGGAAGTTAAAGAACACATCTGGTCCGTGTCTCTGTGGCATCTGATTCAGAACCACCAGCAGCTTCACAGCATGCCTCGGCTGAAACACACACACACACACACACACACAATACAATACAATACAACAATGACTGGAGGTGGCCTGGGCGGTGTGGAGGATTGCCCCCCGCCCCCATCAGAGGCAGTCGGACGGGAGAGCGGGAGCTGATGATGGTGATGCTGAGGTCACCCTACTTACCCACAATCCCCCTTCCCCTCTCAGCATGCTGAACAGCAGCTTCAGCTCCTTGACCGTGACGCTGTAACTGGCCAGCAC
>JAFMOC010000230.1:47500-95000 GCA_019802505.1 Corydoras sp. C115
ATCACATCGCCTCCATCACATCACCTCCATCACATCGCCTCCATCACATCACCTCCATCACATCACCTCCATCACATCGCCTCCATCACATCACCTCCATCACATCACCTGCACCATCTCACCTCCATCACATCACCTCCATCACATCTGCATCCATCTCCTCCATCACATCGCCTCCATCACATCATCACATCTGCACCATCTCACTTCCATCACATCGCCTCCATCACATCACCTCCATCACATCGCCTCCATCACATCACCTCCATCACATCGCCTCCATCACATCGCCTCCATCACATCGCCTCCATCACATCGCCTCCATCACATTACCTCCATCACATCGCCTCCATCACATCACCTCCATCACATCACCTGCACCATCTCACTTCCATCACATCGCCTCCATCACATCACCTCCATCACATCGCCTCCATCACATCACCTCCATCACATCGCCTCCATCACATCACCTCCATCACATCACCTCCATCACATCGCCTCCATCACATCACCTCCATCACATCGCCTCCATCACATCACCTCCATCACATCGCCTCCATCACATCACCTCCATCACATCGCCTCCATCACATCACCTGCACCATCTCACTTCCATCACATCGCCTCCATCACATCACCTCCATCACATCACCTCCATCACATCACCTCCATCACATCGCCTCCCACATCACATCACATCGCCTCCATCACATCATCACATCACCTCCACCATCACTCACCTCCATCACATCACTTCCACACATCGCCTCCATCACATCACCTCACATCCACCACATCACATCACCTCCATCACATCACCCTCCATCAATCACCTCCATCACACCTCCATCCATCTCACCCATCCATCGCCTCCATCACATCGCCTCCATCACATCACCTCCATCACATCACCTCCATCACATCACCTCCATCACATCACCTCCATCACATCACCTGCACCATCTCACCTCCATCACATCACCTCCACCATCTCACCTCCATCACATCACATCACTCCCAACTCTGTCCGTAAGGCAGAATCACTAAACAGTTTTAAGAAACGACTGAAGACGCATCTCTTTAACAAATACCTGTTGTAGAGGAAAAAAAAAAAGAAAGAAAAAAAAAAAAAGGGGGAGGGGCCACAGCATCGAATAACAATCAGGTTTGATGAATTTACAGTGTAGTTGGTTTTCTTCAGAACTTCTGACTGTAACGTTCTCATTTGTAAGTCGCTTTGGATAAAAGCGTCGGCTGAATGATTAAATGTAAATGTAACTGTATGTAAATCATCATCATCATCGCACTCCAACAGAGTGCAGTCTCCTCATCGGCTCCACGGTCCTCCAGCTTCAAAACGGTCTGCTGAACCGCGTCTGAGGGGTGGAGCCTGGATTCAAAAACTTCAGAACTTCAGGGGAACCCTGAACACCTCAGTTGGTTTTCATTTGGTGCGAGATGCCAGTCATGTCATGATTCTTTCAGCAGGACCGCGTCAGGCCCTGCATTCTCAGCTTCAGGGGTACGGCTTCAGTACGTCTGATACGAGCTTCTGGAGAGGCTTCCTATTAAAAATGGATGGAGCGTCACGAGAAGAATCGGAACAACAACCTCAAGCTGTGGAGCAGCTCAGAGGAAAACAAACAGCGGTGTGGAACTCTCCACCCACCGCGCCGTCAGGGGGACGTGGAGATGAGACCGTGGGTACCGCCTTCTCAATCTGTTTTAAATTGAAATGTTTTTTTGTTTTAAATAAAGATACGGTTTCAGAAGACGGAGGTTGCTATAGAAACCCTAACTTTAAATAAAGATGAAATAATCCTCTAATTGGTTCATCAGACGGAACTCTGAATGCAGGTCTGAGATTTCTTCTTCAGATGCGGCTCGTTATAAACACTAATTTTTTTAATGTACGAGACTTAAAAAGGCTGCGACATAGAGACATACAAGAGACGAAGAAGAAGTCATGTGACGGCGGGACGTCCGGATTCCGTTTGACAAACATGGAGCCTCATCTCAGTTTATCTGGAGTTGGGAAAAGGTCAGAAAGCCGGCGACCCTTGAGACTTTGTCAGGGAGAACCTCAGAGAGAGGGAGAACCTCGTCATTCACAGCGGGGCCGAAGAGACGGCGGGTTCTGAAGATGCTCGGGCTGACCGTCCCACCGTCCAACAGATTTAAATAAACCATTCGGCAGGATGAAGAATATAAACGTGAAGACCTGTAACCCATCCATCCATTACCTTCTGCTTTATCCTCTATTAGGGTCGGGGGGGGGGGGGTTCCCCATGTCCATCCAGGGGAGAACGTTTCGGGCGCTGGGCAAATACACCCAGGACAGGACGCCAATTTATCACTGGACACAAACTCTATATCACTCTATATGGGGCAATTTGGAGTATTCAATTGACCTTGAATCCATGTTTTTGGACTGTGGGAGGAAAACGGAGAACCCGGACGGAGGAAACCCACGCGGACACGGGGGAGAACATAGAAACTCCACCCAGTTTTGGGATTCGAACCGGGAATTCCCTAGCGCTGAGAGGAGAACATGCCAAACCACTAAGCCACCGTGCCGCCAAGATCTGCAACCATCTCAAAAATTGTTTACAGATTTTTGTTAAATAAACAATTGGGGGGGGGGGGGTTCCCATGTCCATCCAGGGGAGAACGTTTCCGGCGCTGGGCAAATACACCCAGGACAGGACGCCAATTTATCACTAGACACAAACTCTATATCACTTTATATGGGGCAATTTGGAGAATTCAATTAGGAGATTAGTGGAAGTTTAGATAATGTGGTCACTGAAGTCTCTGCTCTATAGAAACACAGCGCCCCCTGATGGTCAGTATTGTTTGAATCGGGATCGGTGAGACGGAACGTCCGTGAGGATGCTCTCAGATTAAAGGTACCGTATGCGACATCATCTCAGAGCTGTGAGCCCCCCCCCCCCCCCGCACCCCCCCGTCAGCACCACTAAGACCTCATTAGGATTCAAACCCACGGCTCGGCGGTGCTCGTCCTGCTGCGCCTCCACCCGCCTGCGCCGCCTGCGCTCTCTGTGAAGATCAGAACCCTTCCTCTGAGTCTCCGCCCGGTCACTACAGGTCCACAGAGTGACCGGCCGCTTCCGCGCCGTGTTATCTCTGCTTACAGGCCTCCTCAGCCGAGCGCCGCTCTGCACGCGGATGAAGAGCGGGAAGCTAAGCCGGTCTCTCAGGAACCCCGGGATTTAGTTCCTCAGCTCGAGATCCAACGTCTCAGAGAACACACTCACAACCATCTCACACTCACCACCATCTCACACTCACAACCATCTCACACTCACACTCACCACCATCTCACACTCACCACCACCTCACACTCACCACCATCTCACACTCACCACCATCTCACACTCACAACCATCTCACACTCACAACCATCTCACACTCACCACCATCTCACACTCACAACCATCTCACACTCACCACCATCTCACACTCACAACCATCTCACACTCACAACCATCTCACACTCACCACCATCTCACACTCACAACCATCTCACACTCACAACCATCTCACACTCACCACCATCTCACACTCACAACCATCTCACACTCACAACCATCTCACACTCACCACCACCTCACACTCACCACCATCTCACACTCACAACCATCTCACACTCACAACCATCTCACACTCACCACCATCTCACACTCACAACCATCTCACACTCACCACCATCTCACACTCACCACCACCTCACACTCACCACCATCTCACACTCACCACCATCTTACACTCACCACCATCTCACACTCACAACCATCTCACACTCACCACCATCTCACACTCACCACCATCTCACACTCACAACCATCTCACACTCACCACCATCTCACACTCACCACCATCTCACACTCACAACCATCTCACACTCACCACCATCTCACACTCACAACCATCTCACACTCACCACCATCTCACACTCACCACCATCTCACACTCACAACCATCTCACACTCACAACCATCTCACACTCACCACCACCTCACACTCACCACCATCTCACACTCACAACCATCTCACACTCACCACCATCTCACACTCACAACCATCTCACACTCACCACCATCTCACACTCACAACCATCTCACACTCACAACCATCTCACACTCACCACCATCTCACACTCACAACCATCTCACACTCACAACCATCTCACACTCACCAACATCTCACACTCACCACCATCTCACACTCACCACCATCTCACACTCACAACCATCTCACACTCACCTCACACTCACCACCATCTCACACTCACCACTCACCTCACACTCACACCACCATCTCACACTCACCACCATCTCACACTCACCACCTCACCTCACCACCTCCTCCACACTCACCACCACATCTCACACTCACCTCACACTCACCACCATCTCACACTCACCACCATCTCACACTCACCACCATCTCACACTCACCACCATCTCACACTCACCACCACCTCACACTCACCACCACCTCACACTCACCACCATCTCACACTCACCACCATCTCACACTCACCACCATCTCACACTCACCACCATCTCACACTCACAACCATCTCACACTCACAACCATCTCACACTCACCACCATCTCACACTCACCACCACCTCACACTCACCACCATCTCACACTCACCACCATCTCACACTCACCAGCATCTCACACTCACCAGCATCTCACACTCACCACCATCTCACACTCACCACCATCTCACACTCACCACCATCTCACACTCACAACCATCTCACACTCACCAACATCTCACACTCACAACCATCTCACACTCACCACCATCTCACACTCACAACCATCTCACACTCACCAACATCTCACACTCACCACCACCTCACACTCACAACCATCTCACACTCACCACCATCTCACACTCACAACCATCTCACACTCACCACCATCTCACACTCACCACCATCTCACACTCACCACATCTCACACTCACCACCATCTCACACTCACCACCATCTCACACTCACCACCATCTCACACTCACCACCATCTCACACTCACCACCATCTCACACTCACAACCATCTCACACTCACCACCATCTCACACTCACCACCATCTCACACTCACAACCATCTCACACTCACCAACATCTCACACTCACCACCATCTCACACTCACCACCACCTCACACTCACCACCATCTCACACTCACCACCACCTCACATGACCTCCACCATCTCACCTCCATCACATCACCTCCACCATCTCACCTCCATCACATCACCTCCATCACATCAACCCCAACATATCACCTCCACCATCTCACCTCCATCTCATCACCTGCACCACATCACATGACCTCCATCATCTCACCTCCACCATCTCACCTCCATCATATCACCTCCACCACATCACCTCCACCACATCACCTCCATCACTTCAGAGATCTCTTAAGCGACTCCTCCATCTCTCTGTGGGTTCTGTGGGTTTCTCTGTATGATGTTCTAAGCGGCTCCCTGTTATTACTGAACTCCATCTCAGCACTTACTCTGATGACCCCTGCCGCGGCGCCCCACTGATTACACGCCTTCATCACAGCCAACAATAGAATAAATAACCGTCCCCGTGTGGGTGGGGGTTCCAATGCATGCTCTCAGAGCCAATTGATTTTCCCCCCGCCTTTAATCATAACGCACACGCTGCGTTTTTAGGTTCAGAATATGTGGTGTTCCACTAGGCTCTGTATTAAACACCCCTCCATTTGTCACCTTCATGTTCCATTTAGGGCGGCACGGTGGCTTAGTGGTTCAGCACGTTCTCCTCTCAGCGCTAGGGATTCCCGGTTCGAATCCCCATCTGGGTGGAGTTTCCATGTTCTCCCCGTGTCCGCGTGGGTTTCCACCGGGTTCTCTGGTTTCCTCCCACAGTCCAAAAACATGGATCAAGTCAATTGAAGTCTCAAAATTGCCCCATGTAGAGTGTGTCTGTGTGAGTGAGCGTGTGCCCAGCGATGGATTGGCGCCCTGTCCTGGGTGTATCTGCCCAGCGCCCGAGACGTTCTCCCCTGGATGGGCATGGGGAACCCCACCGCGACCCTAATAGAGGATAAAGCGGGTGATAATGAATGAATGGATGAATGTTCCATGTAGTCTGGTCTATTCAAAGCACTGCTGTTCTGAGAAACAGCGCCTCCTACAGTATTCAGTCTGATTGTCAGATTGCGTTGGATTGTTGTTCGCTGAAGCGTCCCGTGGAGCAGCATTGTGTTTTTTTAATGCTGATTTACCGCCCCTCCATCGTTCAAGGTGGCCCCCAAGGTTCGATCTTGGCTCCCCTCTATTTCTCATCTGTGATAACACTCAGATCAATCTCGGCGCCCGGTGCTCGGCGCTCATGCTCTCCTGATAAACTGCCCTTACTGCCCCACACACGCAGCCCGGCCCGTGGAACCGCATCAAACCAGCATCACCGTGATGGATGTCCACAGAAGATCTGTTAGAGGTGAGAGGTTTTGGGTGGGGAACATGCACATGGTTCCTTATGTCACCATCCCCCGTCTCATCCATCTGGAAACATGGTGGAGGTGCTTACTCCAGCAGCCTCCTCCTTCACAGAACTCACAAGGTCTACCACACGGGGTCCCCTCACCCACACGGGGTCCCCTGAACCACACGGGGTCCCCTGAACCGCACAGGGTCCCCTGGACCGCACAGGGTCCCCTGACTCACACAGGGTTCCTTGACCCACACAGGGTGCCCTGACCCACTGGGTCCCCTGATCCACACGCAGTCCCCTGACCCACATGCAGTCCCCTGACTCACACGCGGTCCCCTGACTCACACGCGGTCCCCTGACCCACACGAGGTCCCCTGACCCACACGAGGTCCCCTGACCCACATGCAGTCCCCTGACTCACATGCAGTCCCCTGACTCACATGCAGTCCCCTGACCCACACGCAGTCCCCTGACTCACACAGGGTTCCCTGACCCACACGCAGTCCCCTGACTCACACAGGTTCCCTTGACCCACACAGGATCCCCTGAACCACACGCAGTCCCCTGACCCACACGCAGTCCCCTGACCCACACAGGGTCCTCTGACCCACACGCAGTCCCCTGACTCACACAGGGTTCCCTGACCCACACGCAGTCCCCTGACTCACACAGGTTCCCCTGACCCACACAGGATCCCCTGAACCACACGCAGTCCCCTGACCCACACGCAGTCCCCTGACCCACACAGGGTCCTCTGACCCACACGCAGTCCCCTGACTCACACAGGTTCCCTTGACCCACACAGGGTCCCCTGAACCACACGCAGTCCCCTGACCCACACGCAGTCCCCTGACCCACACGCAGTCCCCTGACCCACACGCAGTCCCCTGACCCACACGGGGGTAATTTACAGATAATAAAAACAAATAATAATTTTCAGATTCCTCAAACTGAAGTTCCGATCCCAGACCTCACGGTGACGTTCTCCACTCTTCAGCTCGGCTTCCAGAGCGTCCTTCAGGAGCCCGTCAATACCATGTGGCATCCCGCCTGGACCTCCACACGCCATGCTGGCTTTCACCTTGTACGGGTAATTATTCCTACCTCCTGCCTACACACCATCGGTCATGCACACAACACTTAATCGACAAAGGACAATCGCCCACACACACACACACACACACACACACACACACACACACACACACACACACACACACACGCACACACACACGCCTTATTTTAAACCATGTGAAGAACAGAAGGTTTATGGTAGAGGTGGTGTAGTGAGGATCCACCTTCTCTGATTAGAACTCAAGGTCAGCTGAAGGTTTCATTGTTTCATCTCCACCATCTGTTTACAAAGACCTGCAGGAGAACGTCACGTTCCTATAGAGGATCCTTATTGACACCCAACCACATGGTGCCACCCTAATTAAAGGCTTTAATTAGTTCATCGATCACTTTACCTAATTATTCATATTATAGATCACCTGTTCCTCTTCTATAGTACAAAAAAAGTACAGCATAGTATATAGTACAGTACATTCCCAAACCCGAGTGGTCCTAACGTACAGCCTTGATGGGTCCCTGAACACGGTCGACTCAATGAAGTGCAGAATGCCGATCGGGCTCCTGGGTGGAGAGGACAGATGGTAATGAAACACCGAGAGACTGACAGGAGAACCGCAGGGCCCCGCCGCCACACAGTAGAACCCCTATCAGAGAGAACGTCGTCTCCAGATCGACAGAACCCATTCAACACGCCGAGGGTCAGATGGTTAGAAGACAAAGCGCGAGAAGCGGGTGGTGCATCATTATAGCAGCGAGAGCCGTCTAATTATACAGCGGGATCAATCACCTCGGTTCTACTCAGACAGAATTACAGAACGGCGCCGTTATCATTTAATAACCTTCCACCAACAACGCAGAACTAACCACACAACGCCATTAACACACATCCTGAGAACAGACTCTGGGATTCACACACACACACACACACACGGACACACAAACATATATATATATACATACACACATATATATACACAAATGTGTGAGTGAGTGTGTGTGTCCAGCGATAGATTGGCATCCTGTCCTGGGTCTATCTGCCCAGCGCCTGAAACGTTCTCCCCTGGATGGGCATGGAGAACCCCCCCCACAACCCTAATATAGGATAAAGCAGAAGGTTCCCGTGGTTCCTGTGATTCCCGGTCTCACTCTGTATGCTGTGAGCAGAGGCTGCAGCTCTCAGTGGTTTCTGTGGTTCCTGTGCTTCCTGTGGTTTCTGTGGTTCCCGTGGTTCCCGTGGTTCCTGTGGTTCCTGTAGTTCCCGTGGTTCCTGTGGTTCCCGGTCTCACTCTGTATGTTGAGAGCAGAGGCTGCAGCTCTCAGTGGTTTCCGTGGTTCCTGTGGTTCCCGTAGTTCCCATTGTTCCCGTGGTTCCCGTGGTTCCTATGGTTCCTGTGGTTCCCATGGTTCCTATGGTTCCTGTGGTTCCCGTGGTTCCCGTTGTTCCTGTGATTCCCGTGGTTCCCGGTCTCACTCTGTATGCTGTGAGCAGAGGCTGGAGCCCTCAGTGGTTTCCGTGGTTCCTGTGGTTCCCGTGGTTCCTGTGGTTTCCTGTGGTTTCTGTGGTTCCCGTGGTTCCTGTGGTTTCCTGTGGTTTCCGTGGTTCCCGGTCTCACTCTGTATGCTGTGAGCAGAGGCTGCAGCTCTCAGTGGTTCCCGTGGTTCCTGTGGTTCCTGTGGTTCTCGTGGTTCCTGTGGTTCCCGGTCTCACTCTGTATGCTGTGAGCAGAGGCTACAGCTCTAAGTGGTTTCTGTGGTTCTTGTGGTTTCCGTGGTTCCTGTGGTTCCCGTGGTTCCTGTGGTTTCCGTGGTTCCTGTGGTTCCCGTGGTTCCTGTGGTTTCCGTGGTTCCTGTGGTTCCCGTGGTTCCCGGTCTCACTCTGTATGCTGTGAGCAGAGGCTGCAGCTCTCAGTGGTTCCCGTGGTTCCTGTGGTTCCTGTGCTTTCTGTGTTTCCTGTGGTTCCCGTGGTTCCTGTGGTTCCCGGTCTCACTCTGTATGCTGTGAGCAGAGGCTACAGCTCTAAGTGGTTTCTGTGGTTCTTGTGGTTTCCGTGGTTCCTGTGGTTCCCGTGGTTTCCGTGGTTCCTGTGGTTCCCGTGGTTCCTGTGGTTTCCGTGGTTCCCGTGGTTCCTGTGGTTCCTGTGGTTTCTGTGGTTCCTGTGGTTCCCGTGGTTCCCGGTCTCACTCTGTATGCTGTGAGCAGAGGCTGCAGCTCTCAGTGGTTCCCGTGGTTCCTGTGGTTCCTGTGGTTTCCGTGGTTTCTGTGGTTCCCATGGTTCTGTGGTTCCCGGTCTCACTCTGTATGCTGTGAGCAGAGGCTGCAGCTCTCAGAAAACCCCAGTGAAAGTCAGCCTCGTTTGTCAGCGGGGTAATAGAACCTCTTACCTCAACGTTTATTTGCAGGCGCTCCTCCCTCCTGAAAGGGCAGAATCACTCGAGCGATGTTGATGAGCTCGGCGGCGTGTTCTCGAGCTCAGGAGACGCCCGTGAGATCCACTCTGACAGCCGGGGGGCGCTGAGAGCACAGCGCGGCGCACAGCGAGTGAGGCGCATGTTTAAACAGATTCAAACCCACCACCACATCAGCTCAGCTGCACCACACCAATCACCGAGCTGCCCATCTCACAGCCACCTGATTGGGTAACGAGGTACACAGGGTAGACCCTCACAGATCAGGAGCGGGGATGGAGCAGGTGTCTTTAGGGTGGTGGATGACACTCAGCATGGTGGTGCAGGTGTGTTAGTGTGTGTTGTGAGAACCAACTGCGGCATCCGGGATCACTGATGGAGGATCAGAGGATGGAGAACACACACACTGCAAAGATGAGATGACTCTGATTCCACATCCACAAGGTGGCGCAGTAAGGTGGAGGTGTGCAATGCAGTGAGTGAATACAGGGTTTCTGAGAACAATCCTCCACCCTAATATCATATGCTCTGTGGGGTCCTGGTCCTCAGAGAACAGAGTAAAGAGGAATAACGGAGTCTGTAGAGCAGGGGTGCCCACACTTTTCTGGCCCGAGAGATACTTGTCCATTGGACAGGTCATGGAGATCTACTTGTCCATTGGACAGGTCATGGAGATCTACTTGTCCATTGGAAAGGTCATGGAGATCTACTTGTCCATTGGACAGGTCATGGAGATCTACTTGTCCATTGGAAAGGTCATGGAGATCTACTTGTCCATTGGAAAGGTCATCGAGCTCTACTTGTCCACTGGACAGGTCATGGAGATCTACTTGTCCATTGGACAGGTCATGGAGATCTACTTGTCCATTGGACAGGTCATCGAGATCTACTTGTCCATTGGACAGGTCATCGAGATCTACTTGTCCATTGGACAGGTCATGGAGATCTACTTGTCCATTGGACAGGTCATGGAGATCTACTTGTCCGTTGGACAGGTCATGGAGATCTACTTGTCCGTTGGACAGGTCATGGAGATCTACTTGTCCGTTGGACAGGTCATCGAGATTTACTTGTCCATTGGGCAGGTCATCGAGATCTACTTGTCCATTGGACAGGTCATGGAGATCTACTTGTCCATTGGACAGGTCATGGAGATCTACTTGTCCATTGGACAGGTCATCGAGATCTACTTGTCCATTGGACAGGTCATCGAGATCTACTTGTCCATTGGACAGGTCATCGAGATCTACTTGTCCATTGGACAGGTCATGGAGATCTACTTGTCCATTGGACAGGTCATGGAGATCTACTTGTCCATTGGACAGGTCATGGAGATCTACTTGTCCATTGGACAGGTCATGGAGATCTACTTGTCCATTGGGCAGGTCATCGAGATGTACTTGTCCATTGGACAGGTCATGGAGATGTACTTGTCCATTGGACAGGTCATGGAGATCTACTTGTCCATTGGACAGGTCATGGAGATCTACTTGTCCATTGGACAGGTCATGGAGATCTACTTGTCCATTGGACAGGTCATGGAGATCTACTTGTCCATTGGACAGGTCATGGAGATCTACTTGTCCATTGGACAGGTCATCGAGATCTACTTGTCCATTGGACAGGTCATGGAGATCTACTTGTCCATTGGACAGGTCATGGAGATCTACTTGTCCATTGGACAGGTCATGGAGATCTACTTGTCCATTGGACAGGTCATGGAGATGTACTTGTCCATTGGACAGGTCATCGAGATCTACTTGTCCATTGGGCAGGTCATCGAGATGTACTTGTCCATTGGACAGGTCATGGAGATGTAATTGTCCATTGGACAGGTCATGGAGATCTACTTATTTATTGGACAGGTCATGGAGATCTACTTGTCCATTGGACAGGTCATCGAGATCTACCAGGGTCAATCATTTTTTTAGGCTTTTATATTGAAACCTGTTTACACATCATGTTAGTATTGGGGCCCAGCGATGGATTGGCACCCTGTCCTGGGTCTATCTGCCCAGCGCCCGAAACGTTCTCCCCTGGATGGGCATAGGGAAGCCCACCCCGCGCGACCCTAATATAGGACAAAGCAGGAGATAATGAATGCAGACCGCTCGCTCGCAGAGATCGCGAATCAGAATCAATCACATTGTGTGTGAAAATACGTGAAGAGACGTTCTATGCTGTAAAAAAAGCGCCGATACGTGATTTTTTTTCCTCAAACCTCCATCGCGATCGACCTGACACCCCTTATTGAGCACCCCTGCTGTAGAGGACCAGATGGACTACAGAATGGTACTGTAGAACTACAAAAACCCTCAGTGGCTCTGATGCGTGTAGGAAAAGGGTGGCGTATCTAATAAAGTGGCCGGTGAGTGTTCTCAAACACCGAGAGCCACTTAAACACCCGGACAGCCCCCGCCGCTGCTGAAGAGAATATTTAGTTTGACCCTCTGAGTTTGGTGAAAATTGGGGTCAGAGCACTTTCTTACAAATCAGCGGGAGAGAGAGAGCACCTCACATGCACTCTCACAGAGAGACCAGGAGGGGGCGCTCTCAGCCTGGCTTCATTTTGGGGGGGTGTAGTTATAATCAGCCCCCGGAAAGGCTCCTGTACACAGAAACGGTATCCACCACATTCTAATCATCATCTCATCAATCTCTTATTAATGTCTGATAAGCGGCCCCCGCATTCGCACCGTTTGCGTCCCCCGGCCCGGCGCCGCTGCAGGCAGGGCGGGTAATGCGCCTCGTTATCCGGGGGATCTGCAATAAATTGAAATATTCTGAGCGCGGCGGGCGATAAATAAAACATTCCCAGGACGGATTACATTAACCTTTATCAAAGGCAGCCGGTTCGAACCACGGCGGCGTGGGCTTAACCACGGCGCCACCACAACACGCATCCACCACCAGCAGCACGCAGGAATTCAGATGAGCCACGCCAGCAGGTAAACGGAGGCAGCGTTCCCGCCGACGCAGGAGTCCCGGAGAACCATCTGAATGCAGATACGAGGGGAACGCAGGAGGTGTCGGCGCCGAGTCAGCAGTAATGCTTAATGACGTTAGGAATCCTGAACACATCGGTGGAGGAGGTGGAGGAGGAGCTAAACATCTTTATAAGGTTAAAACCGTCAGGGGTCGGTCCTCGGCCCGTTTCTGCTTATACTTTTTGACTTTACAAACCCCTGGTGGGCGGCACGGTGGCTGAGTGGTGGGCACGTTCGCCTCTCAGCGCTAGAGATTCCCGGTTCGAATCCCAATCTGGGTGGAGTTTCCATGTCCTCCCCGTGTCCGTGTGGGTTTCCTCCGGGTTCTCCGGTTTCCTCCCACAGTCCAAAAACATGGATCAAGTCAATTGAATTTTCAAAATTGCCCCATATAGAGTGTGTCTGTGTGAGTGAGTGTGTGCCCAGCGATGGATTGGCGCCCTGTCCTGGGTCTATCTGCCCAGCGCCCGAGACGTTCCCCCCTGGATGGGCATGGGGAACCCCACCGCGACCCTAATAGAGGATAAAGCGGGAGATAATGAATGAATGAACCCCTGGTGGTGGTGCATCACTCCTACCACTATATCAGCAGAGGGCGCTCCCACCAACCCGCTCCTGGACAGGCTGTGTTACCATGCTGAGACAGTAGGGGAGCCCCTGGGAGCCCTTGCGCACAAACATGCAGGTGGTGGTTCCACGTACAGGAGAACCCAACGTCTGAATACGGGGTTTGAATTCCGAGTCGCGATCCGACGCTGCGTTCGGAGACGGCCGGGACGATGACGTCACACCACGTTCCGTGGGCCGACCCCTCGCCCTCATTCTGTCTCGTTTTCTCGGCGGCACAGAAGAAAAGAGCAGCGAGTCCACGGCGCCTGAGGCCTCCGGCTCCGAGAACAGTCAGGAGGAGAAGTCCAGGGGCCAGCCGCGGAACCAGAGGACGGAGCATCACGCCAAATCACCGCCAACATCAAAAACACGACATGATATCTGCTCTACCAGCACAGAGGGGGGGGAGGGGGGGGGAAGAGACAGGGCTGGACCGTGACGTCCGTCAGCGTTTAACGAGGACGTGAGAACGTGAGGACGTGAGAACGTTTAGGGTTCCCGCAGGGCGACCATTAAAACTAATTAATCCATTGATTATCAATAAACCATCTCGTTCCCACGTTCCCACACCGCTTACAGTCGTGGCCACGCCCTGTTCTGATGAGGTCATCGTTTACTCCTGTCACCTGTCGTAGGTGTCTAAAAAGAGGCGGGGCAAGGAGAGAGGGGAGGAGTAAGAGGATAAGAGATCTGAAAGTCTAGTCTTGTGCGCTCTCTTATTCTGGAGAAAACCCACGCGGACACGGGGGAGAACATGCAAACTCCACCCAGATGGGGATTCGAACCGGGAATCCCTAGTGCTGAGAGGAGAACCCACCGTGCCACCTGAATATAAAATTCATTCATTCATTCATTATCTCCCGCTTTATCCTCTATTAGGGTCGCGGTGGGGTTCCCCATGCCCATCCAGGGGAGAACGTCTCGGGCGCTGGGCAGATAGACCCAGGACAGGGCGCCAATCCATCGCTGGGCACACACTCACTCACACAGACACACTCTATATGGGGCAATTTGGAGAATTCAATTGACTTGATCCATGTTTTTGGACTGTTGGAGGAAACCGGAGAACCCGGAGGAAACCCACGCGGACACGGGGAGAACATGGAAACTCCACCCAGATGGGGATTCGAACCAGGAATCCCTAGAGCTGAGAGGAGAACGTGCTAAACCACTAAGCCACCGTGCCGCCCGGATCCTTAATTATTCATTCATTCATTCACTATCTCCCGCTTTATCCTCTATTAGGGTCGTGGTGGGGTTCTGGGGTTCCCCATGCCCATCCAGGGGAGAACATCTCGGGCGCTGGGCAGGACAGGGCGCCAATCCATCGCTGGGCACACACTCACTCACACAACACACTCTATATGGGGCAATTTGGAGAACTCAATTGACTCGATCCATGTTTTTGGACTGCGGGAGGAAACCGGAGAACCCGGAGGAAACCCACGCGGACATGGGGAGAACATGGAATCTGGACCCACCGGGAATCCCTAGTGCTGAGAGGCGAACGTGCTGACGGGGTGTAATGTCTTTAAGTGACGTCTTCATCTATTTGGCTTCACGTTGTCCGCCGCCAACATTTAAAGACACAGAAGACACGCCGGTCTGTCTTCGTCTCCACCTCAGTTACCGTGAAGCCAGCCGCTACATAAGCTTCGACACATGTCCTCGTTTTAACCTTCGGTTGACTTTTATTGGTCTCGTTATCTTCGTCTCTCTCCGCCGTCCCTGTTAAAGATTTGTCCATGTTGTCTGTTGAGAGTTTGTTCAGTTCACTTAATATCACTTGCTCTGTGAGATCGCCCCCCCCAGGCACCGCACGCACTGCGCCCCTCCAGGGGGGCGCGCCCCACTATTTGAGAAGCACTGCTCTACACCCATCAGACATCATTCTGTTCACAGGTGCTCAGTTCAAACAGAGAGGTCATATTATGGGATGGCAGTGATTGTTCGGGATCGGTTTGTTTTTCTGACGAGAGGCGGAACCCGGAGTACAAATCAAAGTGTTCCTCATCAGGGGCGTGGGGAACGGAGGCTCGGCGTGAGAGCGGAGGGGCCGCCGGTTTAAAGTTCAAACACGTCATTTGGTGAGGGTTCGAACGCGCCAGCCGCAGTAACATCAGATTACATCATGTCTCTGTGGGGCAAACCGGTGCTGATGCTGAGGGTCGGGGCCAAAGTGGAGATAACACACCTTTTAATAATCTCAGGATCAAAAGCTCGCCAGCCGAGCGATGCAGCGATGCTATCGGCCTGTCGGGGGGGGGGGGGGGGGGGGCGTTTACAGACTGTGCGGTGTACTGTAAAGCTAGAACGAGAGAGAACACCGAAATACCAACCCCGCATGGTGGAGCGCTGTTTTAATGGCAGCGGGGGAGGGGGGGGGCGGGGAGCTGTAAACAAAACGCTGCTTCAATCACTGACATGACGGGATAGGATGGAGAAACAGAATGAGGACAGCAGACGGGTGAAGATGACGGGAGAGGACGCACCCCGGGAGATTCTTAATAAATCTGTGAATGCACCATGTGACCTTATTCATGGTAATAGAAGTGTTATAAGCACCATATGGTTATAACACACACGTTTCATAATAATAATAATAATAATAATTATTATTATAAAAATAATAATATAGGCGGCACGGTGGCTTAGTGGTTGGCATGTTCTCTCAGCGCTAGGGATTCCCAGTTTAAATCCCCATCTGGGTGGAGTTTCCATGTTCTCCCCGTGTCCGCGTGGGTTTCCTCCGGGTTCTCCGGTTTCCTCCCACAGTCCAAAAACGTGGATCAAGTCAATTGAGTTCTCCAAATTGCCCCATATAGAGTGTGTCTGTGTGAGTGAGTGTGTGCCCAGCAATAGATTGCCCCCCTGTCCTGGGTGTATCTGTCCAGCGCCCGAAACGTTCTCCCCTGGATGGGCATGGGGAACCCCCCCCACGACCCTAATAGAGGATAAAGCGGGAGATAATGAATGAATGAATGAATGAATGAATAATAATATAATGACAGGACAGCACAGTGGCTTAGTGTTTAGCATGTTCTCCTCTCAGCGCGGGATCCAGGTTCCAACCCCAATTTGAGTGGCGTTTGCATGTTCTCCCCATGTTTACGTGGGTTTCCTCCGGGTTCTCCAGGTTTCCTCCAACAGTCCAAAAACATGGCTCAAGGTGAATGCTCTAAATTGCCCCATTTAGAGTGTGTGTGAGGTAGTGTGTGCTCAGTGATAGATTGGCGTCCTGTCCTGGGTGTAACTGCCCAGCACCCGAAACGTTCTCCCCTGGATGGGTATGGGGGACCCTAGTAGAGGATAAAGCAGGAGATAATGGATGGATGAATAATTTTCTGGGTCCAGTGGAGAACATGTTCAGTTACACAGATATTGCAGTCCTCGTCAGTCTCCGGGGTTCAATCGGTCCATGAGAACGCCTCATAACACTCAGGAGCTTTAGAGAGTAACCTGGTCAAGCTTTAAACGCTTCTGAAAGAGCTCATTAAAGATTTAATTAAAGCATCAATGTTCCGCTCTTACGTTCTCCTTATGATCCCATATAAAAGACACGTTTAACAAGAGCGAGTGCTCAGGAGGTCATGTGACCTCCAGGGCAGGATTGGACAGAAGACATGGGCACTATAACTAAACCCATCTTTAATATTTACAACCTCAATTTAATAAAATGTCAGAAAAACGAGATGCGCGGTACGGTGGCTTAGTGGTTCAGCACGTTCTCCTCTCAGCGCTAGGGATTCCCGGTTCGAATCCCCATCTGGGTGGACTTTCCATGTTCTCCCCGTGTCCGCGTGGGTTTCCTCCGGGTTCTCCTGTTTCCTCCCACAGTCCAAAAACATGGATCAAGTCAATTGAATTCTCCAAATTGCCCCATATAGAGTGTGTCTGTGTGAGTGAGTGTGTGCCCAGCGATGGATTGGCGCCCTGTCCTGGGTGCCCAGTGCCCGAGACGTTCTCTCCTGGATGGGCATGGGGAACCCCACCGCGACCCTAATAGAGGATAAAGCGGGAGAGTATAAATCAAAGTGTTCCTCATCAGGGCGTGGGGAATGGAGGCTTGGCGTGAGAGTGGAGGGGCTGACGGTTTAAAGTTCAAACACGTCATTTCATGAGGGTTCGAAAGCGCCAGCCGCGGTAACATCAGATTACATCATGTCTCTGTGGGGCAAACCGGTGCTGATGCTGAGGAGACCCCTCATAAGGGTCTTGCTCAAGAACCTACATTGGTAACTTCAGTGGACCTGGGATTTGAACGCCCAACCTTCAGATTGATAGCCCAACGCCCTGACCACTGAGCTAATGCGCCCCCATTAGACGTGTATCTAATAAAGTGGCCGCCCCCTCTATAAACTCCGCGTTGCTGGAGAACATTGAAACGCTGATAAGCAAACCTTATTACTGTGCGTATGGTGTGGAGCAGACAAACCTAATCAACCCATGATGATGGCACAGTGGAAGTGAAAGGACCAGGCCCGTTTGTGATGACGGAGCGTGTGGTGATGGTCTCCATGGTGATGACCATCTGTGCTCTATCCAGGGGTCTATTCTTGCTGCCTGGTGGATTAGAGCACAGAGCGGCTCCATCACGTTCTCCAGCCAAGAACCAGGTCTAAAGATAATCCCCTCCCATCGATCTCCATCCCGAACAACCACCGAGCCGCGGTCTGGATGCTGACGCCCCGGAGACTCTGGATACGATGCAAGCTCCACCCCTCATACAGACGGGGTTTGTAGTTCCACAGTTCCGTTCTGTAGTCCGTCTGCTGCTCTTACAGTCTTTACTAGTCAGTCCCTTTTGGTATGTTCTCTCACAATCAGGACCATGGACAAAGCAGGTATAATGAGTCCACCACACCGAGCTCACTGATAAGGTGTGGTTACAGGGTGGTGGTGCGGCAGCATCAGCGTGGTTTCTTCTGAACATTCATTCATTCATTATCTCCCGCTTATCTCTATCAGGGTCGCGGTGGGGTTCCCCATGCCCATCCAGGGGAGAACGTCTCGGGCACTGGGCAGATAGACCCAGTACAGGGTGCCAATCCATCGCTGGACACACACTCACTCACACAGACACACTCTATATGGGGCAATTTGGAGAATTCAATCGACTTGATCCATGTTTTTGGACTGTGGGAGGAAACCGGAGAACCCGGAGGAAACCCACGCAGACACGGGGAGAACATGGAAACTCCACCCAGATGGGGATTCGAACCGGGAATCCCTAGCGCTGAGAGGAGAACGTGCTAAACCACTAAGCCACCTTCTTCTGAACATGCTGATTTAATGACCATGATGGAGAACATGTTTCATACAAACAGCACTGAGAGTCCAGAACCCTCGAGGGTTCTAAATAAATCGTTTGTGAAATCGGAAGGACCGTCGTCGTCGTTTCAGAAAGCGCAGTGTGAATCCACACCTGCAGGTCGGCGCCGTCGGGGGTCAAACGCAATTAATCCGGCACAATAGAGGAACGCGGAACGTTGGGTCCAGTGGCGAGATGGAGCACGCTGAGTAAATACACGGCGAGGGCAGCGGCGGCGCCGAATCAAAGCATCATCATTACGGGACATCATTCAGACTGTAGGAGGTTGATCCTGCTGCGACTCGCGACGTGGTGGTGGACAGCGGAACAATTACTGGATGACTCATGACTTCAGAGGCAAGTACACACTGTCTGCGCCGTGTTTCAGTGTGTGAGTGTGTGTGTGTGTGTGTGTGTGTGTGTGTCGGGGGTATTTATCTCAAACTGCTACAGGTGCAAGAAGTTAACCTTTACCCCTTAATCAAGGGCACCCTTTTAAAATCTTTAGGGATAGATGAATAACAAACAAGGGGCGGCACGGTGGCTTAGTGGTTTAGCACGTTCTCCTCTCAGCGCTAGGGATTCCCGGTTCGAATCCCCATCTGGGTGGAGTTTCCATGTTCTCCCCGTGTCCGCGTGGATTTCCTCCGGGTTCTCTGGTTTCCTCCCACAGTCCAAAAACATGGATCAAGTCAATTGAATTCTCCAATTTGCCCCATATAGAGTGTGTCTGTGTGTGTGAGTGTGTGCCCAGCGATGGATTGGTGCCCTGTCCTGGGTCTATCTGCCCAGTGCCCGAGACGTTCTCCCCTGGATGGGCATGGGGAACCCCACCGCGACCCTAATAGAGGATAAAGCGGGAGATAACGAATGAATGAATTTTATATTTAGGCGGCACGGTGGCTTAGTGGTTTAGCACGTTCTCCTCTCAGCGCAAGGGATTCCCGGTTCGAATCCCCATCTGGGTGGAGTTTCCATGTTCTCCCCGTGTCCGCGTGAGTTTCCTCCGGGTTCTCCGGTTTCCTCCCACAGTCCAAAAACATGGATCAAGTCAATTGAGTTCTCAAAAATTGCCCCATATAGAGTGTGTATGAGTGAGTGAGTGTGTGCCCAGCGATGGATTGGCGCCCTGTCCTGGGTCTATCTGCCCAGCACCCGAGACGTTCTCCCCTGGATGGGCATGGGGAACCCCACCGCGACCCTAATAGAGGATAAAGCGGGAGAATGAATGAATGAAAGGAGAACAGACGGAGCAGCTCGATGGATTATTGGGACATCAGCGCCGCGACTTGACACAGCTGTAGAGAGCAAAGACAGTACGCACCTCAGAGACTCGCACCATCCGGGACACAGTCTGTTCACCTGGCGCGGAACCAGATATGAGCTACGGTGTGTGCGATCGCACAACCACCAACAGCCCTCAGTCTGCGTCAGGGGGATCGGACGCCAAGAAAATACAACCATTGACAAGATCTCAGGACCTGGACGTTCCAGTCCCAAAACAAACAGACACGGTGAGGACAACAGAATAAGGACACTCACTCCAGGTTGGTCCCCCTACCAACCCCTTAGCGGCTGGGTCTGTCCATGTGTAGGTAAATTTAAGAAACTGAATGCAGCAACCGGCAGCACGGTGGCTTAGTGGTTTAGCACGTTCTCCTCTCAGCGCTAGGGATTCCCGGTTCGAATCCCCATTTGGGTGGAGTTTCCATGTTCTCCCCGTGTTTGCGTGGGTTTTCTCCGGGTTCCTCCCACAGTCCAAAAACATGGATCAAGTCAATTGAATTCTCAAAATTGCCCCATATAGAGTGTGTCTGTGTGAGTGAGTGTGTGTCCAGCGATGGATTGGCGCCCTGTCCTGGGTGTATCTGCCCAGCGCCCGAGACGTTCTCCCCCGGATGGGCATAGGGAACCCCACCGCGACCCTAATAGAGGATAAAGCGGGAGATAATGAATGAATGAATGCAGCAACCAGTCAGGTTCTGCAGAACGTGTGTAAGAGCCGCCTCCCTCCGCTGGGCATCATTAAAGATTTAGTTCCTGTATGAGACAATGGAACCATTCGGTTCTTGTGAGGAGGGGGAGAATGAGATCTTCATCACTGGATGATGATGAACCCATGGTTCACTGATGGTTTACAGGACATCTGGATGAAACTGGGTCTCCATCGACGGGTTTGTGGACTGGGACACCCACACAACCCCTACACAACCCCCACACAACCCCTACGACATCCCATAATCTCTCAGATACAACTGACAAGACTCCTCTGGGGAGGCTTTCTACCAAAATGTGGAGAGTGTGTTATTTATTTAAAGGCCCATCAGAGCGGTCAGGCACTGATGTAGGACAAGTGGGCTGAGGCAAAAAGGATTCCTTATCGAAATCCCCCTTATTCTGACCCTCCCCCCCCCCCCGACCCCCGACCCCCGACCCCTCGCTCCAGTCTTCACCCTAGCCCTCATTCCAGCCCTTGCCCTGGCCCTTCCCCGGCCCAAGCTCTCCAGCTCTTGCTCTAGCCTTTGTCCCGGTCCACCCACCCTCTTGCTTTGGCCCCTTGCCCTGGCCCCTCGCTCCAGACTTCACCCTTGCCATTGCTCCAGTCTTTGCCCCCAGCCCCTCACCAAAGTTCTCCAGCCCTTGCTCCAGAATCCCCGCTCCCCCCTGACTCCGGCTCCACACATCATTACAGATTCAGTGAGCTGTGATTAACGATTGGTCTCATACAGGATCATTGGCGTTGGCTCGTCCCCGGAGCACCCTCAGACTGATGACGACACCACACTTGGTTCTGGTCCGGTGGGTAACTGCTGCAGAACCTCATATTTAAACTGATATGGTTTCCTCCGCGGCACGGTGGCTTAGTGGTTCAGCACGTTCTCCTCTTCCCGGTTCGAATCCCCATCTGGGTGGAGTTTCCATGTTCTCCCCGTGTCTGCGTGGGTTTCCTCCGGCTTCTCCGGTTTCCTCCCACAGTCCAAAAACATGGATCAAGTCAAATACGTTCTCCAAATTGCCCCATATAGAGTGTGTATGCGTGAGTGTCTGTGTGAGTGAGAGTGAGTGCCCAGCGATAGATTGGCGCCCTGTCCTGGGTGTATCTGCCCAGCGCCCGAAACGTTCCCCCCCCCCCGCCCCGCGACCCTAATAGAGGATAAAGCGGGAGATAATGAATGAATGAATGGTTTCCTCCTCCTCCAGGGAAACGTCCATCTCTGCTCACCCCGGTGATAATCAGTCCGTACGGCCGGTTTCAGTCACACCGCCGCATCTACAGCCGGATAAACGAGCCGGCGCGTACAGCCTATCCCTGCTGCGTTACGCAACGACGACGGGATGATGTTCGGCGTGATGTTAGGATTCTGGCCTCAGATGTGCAGCTCTGCCAGGAGGCACTGAAAGTGGGCTAACATGAATTTTAAATGCTCCCAGTGAAGTACAAAGACACGTGAGGAGCCAACGCTTCCCCCCGCTTCCACCTGGGGGCGATCACGATCACGTTTAAGGATCAGACGCAACAGAGCAACGATGCAAGTGGAAACAAAGTAACCTGCTGTACACACACTACAACAAACACAAGAGTGATGCGGAGCCCCACACACACACACACACACTTTAGGAGGTGATGTGAGGTGTTTCATGCATAAACATGATGTATTTTCATCATCTGTGTAGTGCAGACTGTGTGGAAACAGTTTGGGGAAGGTCCAGTTCTCGTTCCAGCAGGACTACACAAAGCAAGGTCCTGACTTCAACTCCATCCTACATCTTTGGGACGAACCAGGATGGGGTCCATGAGCCACATCTCCACCAGCATCGGTTCCTGACCTCGGACCTGGTCGTCTGGATGACTCTTCACAAACAGACTCTGATTCATTCATTATCTCCCGCTTTATCCTCTATTAGGGTCGCGGGGGGGGGTTCCCCATGTCCATCCAGGGGAGAACGTCTCGGGCGCTGGGCAGATAGACCCAGGACAGGGCGCCAATCCATCGCTGGGCACACACACACTCACTCATACACACACTATATGGGGCAATTTGGAGAACTCATTTGACTTGATCCATGTTTTTGGACTGTGGGAGGAAACCGGAGAACCCAGAGGAAACCCAGATGGGGAATCCCTAGCGCTGAGAGGAGAACATGCTAAACCACTAAGCCACCGTGCCGCCCGTACTCTGATTATTTGGGATTATTTCGTTAATTAATTCGTTATCTAATGATCTGTACTGAAGCAGCAGAAATCTGAACCTTCAACACCATCACAGGTTTGGTACCTGAACTATACTGGTTCCAGTCTGAATTAAAACAAACAAAGGTACAGAGAAGCCCCTCCCCCCTCCACCCCCCACCCCCCACACACATACACACACTCAGGGACTCCAGACACGTTCTAGCATGACCTCTGCAGGTCTGCTATGTAACAACACCGTTACTTTTTAAACTCCAACTTTCCAATTTTCTCCTCCAGCAGGTTCCTCTTTTCGGGTCAGAACCCTCCATTAATCATCATCCGAGAGTTCCCTCTGTAATGTCCACCTTCCCTACACTAACACACCCCCCTCAGCACCTGCAGACTACCTCAAAAATAAATAAAGTAGAACAGCATTTGGGACGTGGAACTCCAAAAGCAAAGCCCACATGTTCCAACATGCTCTGGAGAGAAGAACCTGGATCCAAATTAATCTCTACTTCAGGTTAATGTTAGACTCTTAGTTGGAGTAACTGTGCTTAGATGGCTACGTCCAGAGCGGAGCGAGCACGTGGTGCATGGTGGACGGGTGTCAGGTCAGAGGACGGGACAATTTTTGGGTGATGTTCGGGATGTCAAGCAGGTGGTGGACGCAGGATATCAGGAACCTCCCTCTTTCACAGGTTCAGGTCTCGCCAACTTACCAATAGTACATAAAGTACTCCCAAGCCCATGTGACCATATCCATCATTACATTACGTTACATTTGGTCATTTATTGGACGCTTTTATCCAAAGCGACTTCCAAGGTGAGCACAGGGTTCATCACAACATCGCTGGAGCAATGCGGGTTAAGGGTCTCGCTCAAGGACCCACATTGGTAACTTCACCATCACCAACACCTTCTGAGGGTTCAGCGCTCCCCCCGTGTCCCTGAATCTGCTGCGCTGCAGATGATCCAAGATCGAACAACATATTCTCTTTGAACCACGGATAAGAGGAGCGCCGAGGGACCACCCGTGAGGAACACCACCACCCTGAGAGCGACATGTTCACCACAGTTTCATAAACACAAACCTATTTAAAATGGCATTTGCTTTAAATCGGAGTTCTGGAGCGTGATGATGGTGTAGGACTGACGTTCTAACAAAGACAAGGTGATGGATGATTATATGTAATAAGAAAAGACGGGAAGCTTTGTTTAACGATGCGACTGATGGAGAAACTGCGCTTCATTATCGAAAATACTAACGTTTAATGAAACGAAACTCTGTTCCGCGTTCTGAACGCGGCGTTTAATTTAGAGTCCAGGTTCTACACTCCGCTCCTCGCATGTTCTTCACTCACTAACTCGCGCTGATGATGTTTCACAGCATGAGGTGCTTCTTAACTAAAACCTCACTGCAGAAGGTAGAACATTAAGCGCCGAGGTCACCGCGGGAACGACGCGGTTCCGTTCCACCGAGCTTCATCCTGACTGATCCACCTCAAACAGCGGCAGAACACCGAGAACGTCACAGACAGGAAAATCATCCATACACAACATCCCGATTACACCTCGCCGGCCACTTTATTAGATACACCTCCCTGTTCCCATCGTCAGTTATTACACAGAACCTTAATTACTCTGGATCCTTAATTCATTCATTCATTATCTCCCGCTTTATCCTCTATTAGGGTCGCGGTGGGGTTCCCCATGCCCATCCAGGGGAGAACGTCTCAGGCGCTGGGCAGATACACCCAGGACAGGGCGCCAATCCATTGCTGGGCACACACTCACTCACACAGACACACTCTATATGGGGCAATTTTATGAATTCAATTGACTTGATCCATGTTTTTGGACTGTGGGAGGAAACCGGAGAACCCAGAGGAAACCCATGCGGACACTGGGAGAACATGGAAACTCCACCCAGATGGGGATTCGAACCGGGAATCCCTAGCACTGAGAGGAGAACATGCTAAACCACTAAGCCACCGAGCCGCCCGGATCCTTAATTATTCTTTCATTCATTACCTCCCGCTTTATCCTCTATTAGGGTCGCGGTGGGGTTCCCCATGCCCATCCAGAGAAGAACGTCTCGGGCACTGGGCAGATACACCTAGGACAGGGCGCCAATACATTGCAGGACACACACTCACTCACACAGACACACTCTATATGGGGCAATTTAGAGAACTCAATTGACTTGATCCATGTTTTCAGACTGCAGGCGGAAACCGGAGAACCCGGAGGAAACCCACGCGGACACGGGGAGAACATGGAAACTCCACCCAGATGGGGATTCGAACCGGGAATCCCTAGCGCTGAGAGGAGAACGTGCTAAACCACTAAGCCGCCGTGCCGCCTGGATCCTTAATTAGTTCATTTAAAATATCAAGTGCATCATGTCAAGGGACAATGTAGTGAACTTAAAACTAGAGAATGATAACTGTGTAACAAGAACCATATGTGCACCACAGCTTTATTTCAACAACAGAGACAGACGGCTCAGAACATCTGCCGTGTGCTGCGTTACAGACTGAATCCACTGAACCACAGATCTGATCCTGCAGGACCGCTGAACGAGTCTCACAGGGGCTTCTGCAAACATTTAAGACTGCTCTGCGAAGACGGGAAGTGCAATGTCGCAGCGGCACATTCAAGACTGCAGCGCAACTCTGAAGACTGCAGCGACACGCTTTTAAGACTGCAGCGGCATGCTTAAGACTGCAGTGTTGTGCTTAAGACTGCAGTGTTGTGCTTAAGACTGCAGCGGCATGCTTAAGACTGCAGTGTTGTGCTTAAGACTGCAGCGACACGCTTTTAAGACTGCAGCGGCATGCTTAAGACTGCAGTGTTGTGCTTAAGACTGCAGCGACACGCTTTTAAGACTGCAGCGGCATGCTTAAGACTGCAGTGTTGTGCTTAAGACTGCAGCGACACGCTTTTAAGACTGCAGCGGCGTGCTTAAGACTGCAGTGTTGTGCTTAAGACTGCAGCGGCATGCTTAAGACTGCAGTGTTGTGCTTAAGACTGCAGCGGCGTGTTTAAGACTGCAGTGTTGTGCTTAAGACTGCAGCGGCATGCTTAAGACTGCAGTGTTGTGCTTAAGATTGCAGCGGCATGCTTAAGACTGCAGTGTTGTGCTTAAGACTGCAGCGGCGTGCTTAAGACTGCAGTGTTGTGCTTAAGACTGCAGCGGCATGCTTAAGACTGCAGTGTTGTGCTTAAGACTGCAGCGGCATGCTTAAAACTGCAGTGTTGTGCTTAAGACTGCAGTGACACGCTTTTAAGATGCAGCGGCATGCTTAAGACTGCAGTGTTGTGCTTAAGACTGCAGCGGCATGCTTAAGACTGCAGTGTTGTGCTTAAGACTGCAGCAGCATGCTTAAAACTGCAGTGTTGTGCTTAAGACTGCAGTGACACGCTTTTAAGATGCAGCGGCATGCTTAAGACTGCAGCGACATGCTTAAGACTGCAGTGTTGTGCTTAAGACTGCAGCGACGTGCTTAAGACTGCAGTGTTGTGCTTAAGACTACAGCAGCATGCTTAAGACTGCAGCGGCACACTTAAGACTGCAGTGTTGTGCTTAAGACTACAGCGGCGTGCTTAAGACTGCAGCGGCATGCTTAAGACTGCAGCAGAACGCTTAAGACTGCAGTGTTGTGCTTAAGACTGCAGCGGCATGCTTAAGACTGCAGCGGCACGCTTAAGACTGCAGTGTTGTGCTTAAGACTGCAGCAGCGGCATGTTTAAGACTGCAGCGGCACACTTTTAAGACTGCAATAGCGTGCTTAAGACTGCAGTGTTGTGCTTAAGACTGCAGCAGCACACATTTAAGACTGCAGCGGCACACTTTTAAGACTGCAGCGGCACACTTTTAAGACTGCAGCGGCATGTTTAAGACTGCAGCGGCATGCTTAAGACTGCAGCGGCATGCTTAAGACTGCAGTGTTGTGCTTAAGACTGCAGCGGCACACTTTTAAGACTGCAGTTTTAAATTATTAGTTGTTTTTTTCTTTTCATTACTTCTGTCTCAACATAAATCTAATAAACCTCATAAACCCTCTACACTGTGTGTGTGTGTGTGTGTGTGTGTGTATGTGTGTGTGTGTGTGTGTATGTGTGAGTGTGTGTGTCATGGTGTATTTTTCACTCATTATATCACTAACCCCCCCTCATCACTAACCCCTCCATCACTAACCCCCTTCCATCACCACCCCTCATTACTAACCCTCCTCCATCACTAACCCTCCCCTCATCACTAACACCCCCCCCCCCCTCCATCACTAACCCCTTCCATCACTGACCCCCCCTCATCACTAACCCAGGCGGGGGCATCTCTGGATCTTCAGAATCAGAATGCTGAATAATTTAGACCTTCAGCCAAAATGTGTTTATGTACAAACATCCTGAAATGATGCAACAACCCGCGTTTCAAATCCCACAAAACTGAGAACATCACCTTAAAACACACACAGCACACACACTCCTCCATCATCCTGCAAAAATCACATGATCCAGAGAGAGAGAGAGAGAGAGAGAGAGAGAGAGAGAGAGAGAGAGAGAGAGAGAGAGCGAGTTCCGTTAATCACCTTCACCCATAATTCCACTTTCTCCACCACCTTCATCCATGGTTCCAGTTACACCACCACCTTCACCCATAGTTCCACTTTCTCCACCACCTTCATCCATGGTTCCAGTTACACCACCACCTTCACCCATAGTTCCACTTACACCACCACCTTCATCCATGGTTCCAGTTACTCCACCACCTTCATTCATAGTTCTACTTACACCAACACCTTCATCCATAGTTCCACTTACACCACCACCTTCATCCATGGTTCCACTTTCTCCACCGCCTTCATCCATAGTTCCATTCAAACACTGGGTCTTGAAAGCTCATCAGCTGGCTGTTTGATCCAGACCTTCAATTCTGGGTTTTTATTGCAGAAGTCTGTAAACCCCTGATTAAACCAATTCTAATGTAAAATCAATCAATCAATCAATCAATCAGTCTTTGCTAACTCAATATTCTGAATGCGAGTTCCACATCATCAGCTCCTGTTAGGTACCACAACGGCTGTAGCTTTGAGAGGTATTTAGAAATGGAACCTTGTGAGAACTTCAGATGGAGAAATCTCTAAATGGTGGAGATGTTACCTCTGAAAAGCCCCCCGAAAAGAAACTAAAGCTGGGGAATAAATGATTAATTATGTATAAATACATAAATATAAAGACTTCAGTAAACAAGCAGATGAAAGTCCCAGCCAATCATTTGATGATAAACCAAGCAATGTGATTAACACTGGTTTCCCTGGAACCACGAAAATTTTCGTCGTTAGTTTCCTCCACCACTTTATAAAAGGCCTGCTGGCTGGTTCTGGGGAATAAACCCTATGGATCTATTGATGCTGATTGATTCGGGTAAACCCCCGACACCGTGACGTGACGTGACGTGACATCTCCTTAATTAGCCGGCCTGTTATTACATCATCAGCAGTGTTACCGGCGCGGGTCGGTCCCGTCCCGGTCATTACGGTGGGCTGTGCGCGGATCAGCGGATGCGGCGGGCGGCTGAGCGCGGCTGGAGGCGGCTGAGGCTGAAGGCGGACTCACCAGGTTGAGGACGGTCTCGGTGATGTCTCTGTCGCTCACCTCCCCGGCTCGGATGAGTCCGGCGAGCACGGCGAACTTGGTCCTGATGTTGCGGATGGGGACCGCGGGGTTCAGGCCGCCGGAAGCCAGGATCATCGAGTCCGGGCACGCAGAGCCCGCAGCCGCCGCCGACGTCGCCGCCGCCTGCGCCGGTGCGCACGGACCCGCATCACTCGCCATGGTCATCATCCCGCCGCGGTCGCACCTGTCTCCGGCGGCGGCGGCGGCGCTCATCCGGCGCCTCCCGACTCGGCTGCACGAACCTTCTGGAAACCGGAGCGGAGGCTGAGGACCGGGGGGGAGCGCTGAGCCGGAGCCGCGGACGTCCGTGTGCGTTTACGGCTGTCTCCGGACGCGCTCCTCCAGCGCGCCAGTCAATCTGTAGGAGCGCGAATCGGGAAGGAGTCGACTCACTCTGAACGAGGCATCCGTGGAGTCGATTCGCCAATAAACCATTTGTTGCGTTCCTACATCCTATCCTAGTAACTCAGACAGGGTTTTTAGGAAAAGTGTACACCTTACATCTTTAATTTTATATATATATACACAGTCAAGCCCGAAGTTATTCATACCCCTGGCAAATTTACTTTTTTAATTTACTTTTTATTCAACCAGCAATTTTATTTTTGACTGGAAACGACACAGGCATCTCCCAGGAGATAATACGATGATGTACAAGAGGCATCATTGTGGGAAAAAAATATTCCTTAGATTTGAACAAAAACTGGCATGTCCAAATTATTCACACCCTTCTCAATAATTAATAGAAAAGCCTTTATTGGCTATTACAGCGATAAAATTGCTGGTTGAATAAAAGTAAATTTAAGTCCAAATTTGCCAGGGGTATGAGTAATTTCGGGCTTGACTGTACATATACATATTCATTCATTCATTATCTCCCGCTTTATCCTCTATTAGGGTCGCGGTGGGGTTCCCCATGCCCATCCAGGGGAGAACGTCTCGGGCGCAGCGAAAAGAGCCAGGACAGGGCGCCAATCCATCGCTGGGCACACACTCACTCACACAGACACACTCTATATGGGCAATTTGGAGAACTCAATTAACTTGATCAATGTTTTTGGACTGTGGGAGGAAACCGGAGAACCCGGAGGAAACCCATGCGGACACGGGGAGAACATGGAAACTCCACCCAGATGGGGATTCGAACCGGGAATCCCTAGCGCTGAGAGGAGAACATGTTAAACCACTAAGCCACCATGCCGCCTATATATATATATATATATATCTATTTATATATATAATTAAAGCAATTAGACACTCGAGGTTGTGTATTATTGTGAATAAATCACGTAAAGAGGTGGAACTGTACTCCACTACTACACGCCTGGACTAATAACACCTCTTCATGGGGTTTATTCAGATTAATGCCACACCCTCTCGCACCGTCCTTTATTAAACCCCGACACCGTGTGTGTTACTGCAGGTCAGATGTAAAGTTTATAATAATGCCGCCGTCTCCATCACTAACAGACGTGCAGTTCACCCCTGAGGTAATAAAGTGAACAAAATTCACCGGCTTAGTGACCGTAAATGTGTTTACTCTGCTCTATGTGGAACGTTAATGATGAATAAAGATTCCGGATGTATTTGTGAGTGCACGTGTAGTTTTAAAGGATTTAAAGTGACTTTAAATCAGGACCGACACACCTCCCTCACGCTGACTAACAACCTGCTGTAATACCGCTCACAGCCGCCAGGGGACCGAACCATCATGAGACTTCATTGGGGGAACCGCTATGAAGTCTCATGATGGTTCGGTCCCCTGGCGGCTGTGAGCGGTATTACAGCAGGTTGGGGACCGAACCATCATGAGACTTCATAGCGGGGAACCGCTAACCTTCCGAACTTAAAATAAAATAATAACCTATGTGTTTATTATGACATCGGCTTATTTAAATGGATATTATAACGCTCTCGAGTGATGCGGGTATGTTAACAATAACTCTATTTGGTGGGACAGCTTTCGGATGTTTTCCAGTACACGACGTCCCCCCCTTTCCCCGGAATTCTGGACCGCGCTTGATTTAATACACCTGAGGTAACGGGCCGGAACGAAACACATGACGTCACTGATTAAGGGCCGTGTCTAGAGCTGTGCGATACCAAGTAAATACAGGGCCAATATCGCGATATTCGATACCGATACTTTTTAATATTTAAGCTTCACTGATCCAAAAGACCTAGTATAGAATTTCGCCAAACATTGTAGGTGACAACAAAATAATGGATCCCAATCAACATCTTTGTTTAGAAACAATGGAACAGTAATAAAACTAAGTTTGCTTTAATGTGAGGAAAATATATATTTTTGAGGTAAGAAACGACAATACAAACATATTTTTTTCAAAAAGAATTTTGTGTGCGATGTTGGGTGTGCTGTGTGCTTAAATAAGTTTGTCGTGTTTTCTGTGTACCTAATAGACTTTTTGCAAACTGAACGGGTTGCCGAAGTCGCATTTTCGGCTGTAAAACACAAACGGCGCTTCTCTTTCTTTCAGACATCTTTGTTATCTCCCACCCCGAGTCTCTCTCTCCGTACTGTGCCTTGAGTATCGATCTTTTTACGCAAGTATTGTTCAATACGGGAGTGATAGCTCAGTGGTTCGGGTGTTGGGCTATCAATCTGAAGGTTGGGGGTTCAAATCCCAGGTCCACTGAAGTTACCAGTGTGGGTCCCTGAGCAAGACCCTTAAACCTCATTGCTCCAGGGATGTTGTGATGAACCCTGTGCTCATCTTGTAAGTCGCTTTGGATAAAAGCGTCCAATAAATGACCCAATTTATTCAATACCAATACGTTGTATCATACCGATACAATACCGACAGCGTTGGTATCGATATTATCGATATTTGTATCAATCCGCACAGCTCTAGCTGTGTGCCTATACCTTGATACCTTCACGTAGTGCATTATTGGTTACCTTCAAACAACAGCAATGCAAACAGGTTCCAGGTTTATTTAATCGGGGCTGCTGTGTTTATTGGTACACAGCAGATGTTCCACCTCCTCATTAATTAGACCTTTTTTAATTGTGTTTATGGTTCTGATATCAGCCCTAATCACACAGAGCGCCGTTATACAAACAGCAGAACACTTTCATTAACACTCACCGATCGTCCTCGTTGCCTTTACGACGTTTCGGCTCGTCGTTAAGAGGAAAGTGAATCAAACGAATCGAAATCCGGCGGGTTGATTCTCATCACGGTTGATTAAAGAGTCGGTTCTGCAAGAAGACGTTAACCTGGCTGAGTGCGTTCACTCGCCCTCTATGGGCAGAAATATGAACTACATCTTAATGGATAGTTTTTAATCTACAATACTCTTTCATCACACACACACCCCTTTCATACTTTCATTACACACACACACACACACACACACACACAACACACACACACACACACACGAACACACACACGTTTATAAAATATCTATAAAATATCTGCTATTGGCGGCACGGTGGCTTAGTGGTTTAGCACGTTCGCCTCTCAGCGCTGAGGATTCCCGGTTCTAATCCCCATCTGGGTGGAGTTTCCATGTTCTCCACGTGTCCGCGTGGGTTTCTTCCGGGTTCTCCGGTTTCCTCCCACAGTCCAAAAATATGGATCAAGTCAATTGAATTCTCCAAATTGCCCCATATACAGTAGTGTGTGTGTGTGTGTGTGTGAGTGAGTGCCCAGTGATGGATTGGCGCCCTGTCCTGGGTCTATCTGCGTTCTCCCCTGGTTGGGCATGGGGAACCCCACCGCGACCCTATTAGAGGATAAAGCGGGAGATAATGAATGAATATCTGCTATTTTGCCATTTTGAGAGAACATGCAAAATCCACACAAAAGGCTTTGTTCGCATGTTTTTGTTCATGTTGTGTATATTAATGCAGTCGATTCATTTGCAGTGTTCTATGCAGACTGTTCATGCTATTTTATTCTTAGTGCAGAAATCCAACTTTATGATGAAGCGTTATAGCACTTCTTCCGTTGAATTAAGATTATACTGCCACCTAATGGATATGCAACTGTACTACAATCTGTAGAAAACATTAAAAGGCCAACAAAATGTATCAAGCCTTTTAATTGACTCCGGATTTCTTTATTGCTTGTCGTTTGTTGGGGTCAATGACCCATGTGTCTGTGTATTTAATGAGTCTCACTGAAATGAACACTGCACGCCCCGATTTCCTTTAACGGATGTCGTCTGACAACTAACTAACGAGTGAGGGAATTTCAAAGCATTGTTCTGTGAGGAGAACATCCCATCACAGGTCGGTTCACATTTGCTGCCATATCATTCATTCATTATCTCCCGCTTTATCCTCTATTAGGGTCGCGGTGGGGTTCCCCATGCCCATCCAGGGGAGAACGTCTCGGGCGCTGGGCAGATACACCCAGGACAGGGCGCCAAATCCATCGCTGGGCACACACTCACTCACACATATACACTCTATATGGGGCAATTTTGAGAATTCAATTGACTTGATCCATGTTTTTGGACTGTGGGAGGAAACCGGAGAACCGGAGGAAACACACGCGGACACTGGGAGAACATAGAAACTCCACCCAGATGGGGATTCGAACCGGGAATCCCTAGCGCTGAGAGGAGAACGTGCTAAACCACTAAGCCACCGTGCCACCCACTGCCATATCATTCATTCATTCATTCATTATCTCCCGCTTTATCCTCTATTAGGGTCGCGGTGGGGTTCCCTATGCCCATCCAGGGGAGAACGTCTCAGGCGCTGGGCAGATACACCCAGGACAGGGTGCCAATCTATCGCTGGGCACACACTCACTCACACACACACACTCTATATGGGGCAATTTGGAGAATTCAATTGACTTCTTCAAATGATCCATGTTTTTGGACTGTGGGAGGAAAGCGGAGAACCCGGAGGAAACCCACGCGGGCACGGGGAGAACATGGAAACTCCACCCAGATAGGGATTCGAACCGGGAATCCCTAGCGCTGAGAGGAGAACGTGCTGCCATATCAGTTCCTCAAAATTACAAAATGTTCCTTGCAGTCACAACCGAGCATCTGTTTACAACCTGCACCTATAAAGTGGGACACAAAGCAAACAAACACACACGCTCTGTAATTAAGAATGAATTAATTTATGTATAGTTTATTAAAAAGACATGGTCTCTGACTTCTGTCCTCTACACAGTCCAGTACTACAAGAGCAGGTCTGAAAGATTCAAACCCAAGTCGTCTTATTTTCATCCGTACAACATTAACATTCAAATAAAATAATAATATTAGAGCCACTCTCAGACGCAGCACGGACGGACGGACACGGGGCAAAGGGCAAAGTAAAACCAGCTTACATCTAAAGGAACACACGGGGAACATGACATCACACGAGGGTCGGTGCAGGCGCCTCATCCATCCACAGACGGGGCAGCACACCGGCCCGGTGCTGAACATAAACACAAGGAGACACAAAAAGACACGAGGAGACACGAGGAGACGCGAGGAGACGCGGGCGCAACGCGGGGCCAAAATAGATAGCTTTGACATCAATAACACACATGTGCGTGCTTCTCAGAAGCATTAAGAGCGTAGATGTATACATTGTATAAGATAACGTGCACAGCAATTACGGACCAATAGAACTTCCTTATGATACAAATGACCGTCATTACAAATAAAAGTAACGCGAACGGGCGTGGGCTGCAGGGGTCCGGGGCGCTTTTGGACGCTGCGTCTGCAGACAGGCTCAGATTTTGGTCTCCGGACCCTCTGCGTGGATCGGCTGGAAGGAGTTACGAACGCGCGCGGCCTCGGCGGCACACAGGTGTCCAAACGCCTTGGTGTACCATTCAGGGGTCCGGCCTCTGAGGACAGAGGGACAGAGTCATTTAGAGACATCCCTCAAAAACACTTTACTGAATATATGTGTATATATGTATATGTGTATGTATGTATATATATATATATATATATATTCTTTTTTATTTATTTATTTTTATTTTTTGTTATATGGATATGTTCTGTTTGTTATATATATGGGGGTTCATGTTAATAGTCGGGGTAGAAATGGATGATCTCGCTATAAATATTGGATTAACATGATGTTTTTGTATTGCACTTGTTGAATCATCAATAAAAAAATGTGGGAAAAAAAAACACTTTCCTGAATAAGACAAACCGCAAAACACGAGAAAGAATAAATCTGAACACAGTGGACACTTCATTAGATACAGCACATTGTTACCTCACTCATCACGCGGTGGGAGGAGCTAATGGTGTATCGATTAAAGGTGAGAGTGTCGACTTGATTCGCTCCCTATAGGTTTAAACCGTCTACTTACTTTAGATCCACTCTGCAGACGTGGGTGAGGCGGGATTTGCCCGAGCCGCAGGGCTCCAGGAGGTAATCAGACTCCAGCGCCACGCCCCTCACCCCCCCCACCGGCGGGTACTCCTCATGTTCGATGGATACGGACACGAGGGAGCACGCACCCCGGGGTAAATCTGTCCTCCACGACCTGAACACACCAACACAACACCAGCGTCACTCACCCAGACGGAGCGACACAAACAAGCACGGCGTGGACAAAAGTGTGGACAAAAGTAGCAGGACACCTTCACGTTCCACCTGCACGCCGTCCATGACCTCACCTGTCCATGACCTCCAGAAGGGCATGCTTAGGGTCAGACACCGATGTTGGGTTCGTGTTCATTTCAAAGAGGTCCAGGGTTGAGGACAGGGTCCTGTGTTCCCGGACTGGGAAACAGAATGGGGCCTTCCCTAAACCGTTTCCGCAAAGCGAGAACATTGCAGTGTGAAGATGCAGAGACACCTGAGTTCTGAGGAGGAGGAGGAGGAGGAGCACCTGCAGGGGACTGAACATTCAGGTGTCCACATACTTTTGGACGGAGCTGGATCCCTCTTACCTGAGCACCAAGAAGTCCCTGCTGGGATGAGGGGGCATGCGGTTCAGCACGTACTGAAAGATCTCCGTCTGCTTGTCCAGCACCTCACACACCTTCCACTGCAGCAGGTCCACGTCCCACAGGTGGCGCTCCCGCAGCACGCGGTTCAGCACAACAGAGGGAGGAGCCTCCACCTCCACAGAGACGCGCCAGCGCCGCAGCGGGTTTCCGTCGCCCACCTGCGGGACAGCGCAACACGGTGGAGGGTGAGTGTGGAATCGGGGAGGCGCTCCTCTGACGAGCCTCCAGCTCTGCGCCTCCTCCTCACCTTCTTGTAGGCCAGTTCAGTGTTATCAGAGCTCGGGCAGGACACCCAGCCTTTGGCTTTGTCCCGCGCCTCCTTCAGCAGAATCTGCAATCGGGACTTTAGGTGCGCCGGCCAGGAGCCTTCCTCCTCCTCCTCCTCCTCCTCCTCCCCCTGCTGCTTGCACAGCTCCTCCAGCGTCAGGGCCTGCAGGTCGGCCTCCACGTACGAGTTCCTCGACTGGGTCACCATCTCGTGAGGGATCTGAGGGGAGGAAGAGAGCGCTCAGCCATCGGCTCGCCTCCGAGGTCCAACAGTCAGGAGGTGAACGGGAGGCGGAGCCAAGGAAACAACCTTTAACAAAAGCACTACGTTCTACGACGATCACTGATGGAACCTGGATTTCCGTTGGACCGGCGATCCTGCAGGATGTCCTCAATGGACTTATAGAGTTTTTGAATTGTTAAATACAGGTCACATGATCACCACACAATCTGTACATGGCTCAAGGAGGAGGAGACCCCCACTGAGCCTTGGTCTTCACAAGGTTTCTTCATTAAAATATCAACATAACAGGGAGTTTTGTCTTGCCACTACTTTCATTCATTCATTATCTCCCGCTTTATCCTCTATTAGGGTCGCGGTGGGGTTCCCCATGCCCATCCAGGGGAGAACGTTTCGGGCGCTGGGCAGATAGACCCAGGACAGGGCGCCAATCCATCGCTGGGCACACACTCACTCACACAGATACACTCTATATGGGGCAATTTTTGAGAATTCAATTGAATTGATCCATGTTTTTGGACTGTGGGAGGAAACCGGAGAACCCGGAGGAAACCCACGCAGACACGGGGAGAACATGGAAACTCCACCCAGATAATAACCGGGAATCCCTAGTGCTGAGAGGAGAACATGCTAACCACTAAGCCACCGTGCCGCCGTCTTGCCACTACTTGCACTATTGTAAAAAAAAACACTAAACAAATTAAATAAATTACTTGAACTTGAACTTATTATATAGGGGCAATTTGGGAGGAAACCCACATGGACACGTTAAGATTAATAATAATAATGATAAAAAGGAGTCGGTTCACTGAATTGACTCGCGTTGACTCTTTGAAGAGCAGATGTATGAACAGGGCTGATTGAATGTCCCGGTTGGATCCTGACCTGACCCGCGTCCGACGGCCTCCCTCACCTCAAACAGCCGGTTGCACTCTGTGATCATGTGTGCCAGGCCCTGGGTGGCGGCCAGGTTCTCGTTCAGGTCCTTTTGGTCGGGCCGCCCGGTGGCGTACTTCTTCTGCATGGTTCTGTGGAGGAGTACAAACAGAGATCTGAGTGCCGCCCTCATTCATCTGCCCCCCACCCCCACCCCCCATCACCTGTCCATCATCACATCCTCATACAGCTGCATTCATCCAGCCCTCAGATCTTAACCCCCCCCCCCACCACCACCACCACCACCGCGACTTCCTTTCTTCTGATCGTGTATCAGTCCAAGAACGTCTTGTGTCCTCCCGGCGCTGAATGCCGGGTTTGTGCGGCGGGTCAGTCGATCAGTTGTTGTATCTCTTCAACAGCCAATGAAAACACAGCACGGCGCGAGGGCGGAACCACAGGAGGACACGTGGAGCCTCGGCCCGAAGAATACATCCACCTTCCTGTCAGAACCTCCCTTCAACCAGAACCAGGAGAATCCCAAACGACTGAAGGTCCAGGTTTCGGAGCTGGACCTCGTTAATGGCCTCGTTAATGAGGGTCCTCTGTTCTGGTTTTAACAGGATCTTTAATCAGAATCAATTCTATAAACTCTGACGTCATAAGCTGTGGACTGAGGGAACGGACCGGCAGAGCTTCAGACACCAGAGACGTTCCATACTGTGGGTTCTAGATTTATTCATTCATTCATTCAGTATCTTCCGCTTTTCCCTATTTTAGGGTCGCGGTGGGATTCCCCATGCCCATCCAGGGGAGAACATTTCGGGCACTGGGCAGATACACCCAGGACAGGGTGCCAATCTATCGCTCACTCACACAGACACACTCTATATGGGGCAACTTGGAGAACTTAATTGACTTGATCCATGTTATTGGACTGTGGGAGGAAACTGGAGAACCCGGAGGAAACCCACGCAGACACGGGGACAACATGGAAACTCCACTGAGAGGAGAACGTGCAAAACCACTAAGCCACCGTGCCGCCCGGGTTCTAGATTGTATAGTTGTATTATGTAATGAGTCATGTGACCCACCTGGGAGAGAGGTTTTCCTTCTTCAGGATGTTGAGATGAAAGAGAGAGGGCGCCAGACAGACGGCGATGTTCATGGGCGTCATCTGGTTCTCCTGCACGGAGGACGTGACGTCACTGAGGAAGCACAGCAGCGTCTGCAGGACCTCCCTGTTCTCGTCCGACATCAGCATGATGGCCGCCTGCACCGCCTGCAGCCTCTGCTCCTTTGGCACATCTGCAGGGAGGAACCGGGGTACGGTTTAGAGTTTTGGGTGGAGGCGACTGGGGTGGGTGTAGGTGTCTGGTCGCTTACACTGGTAGATATGGAGGAAGGTCTCCCCCAGTTTGCTGGTGAGCAGCGGCTCCGGGAGATCTCTGAAGAACTGCTTGACCATGTCGGCCACGTCGTAGGCGGACTGGTCCTCGTAGTTGACGTCCTCGGGGGAGCTCTCGTTCATCTGCCGGAGGGCCTGGATGCGCGACTTCACCCCCGACTTGCGGAACAGACCCACCTGGAGGTCGGCACGGCACGGTTGGGGGCGTTCATCACAAATGTCAAGCAGTGGACCTCAAACAGTCCGGACCTCCAGACTCACCTGGTCGAGACACTGGCTCCTGAGGTAGCGGAGAGCCTGCTGGAGGCCCAGAGGTAGGGGTTGACCGAAACGCTGGACATGCACGATCAGAGGAACACCGAACACGTTCTTGTCCTTGTAGTCTGGAACCTTCATGCGTTTCATGAACTTTGGCACCGACCTGCATCGGAGAGAGAAGCTGGATCAGCATGACGGTACCATGAGGTTCTAGACGCCCTCCCCCTGAAGCACCCGGCTGTCCCGCCGAGCATCTAAAGAAACGGGCGTCTCACCAGGTCCAGCCGTGCTTGTTGGACATGGAGTACTTCTCCATGATGGCGGTGAGGCGCAGCAGAGAGAACTTCTGCAGCAGGCTGAGCTGTCCCGCTGATTGGTTGGTGATCTGTAGGGACGCCACGGAATGGCTGAGACGATTGGAGATCTGGAAGCTCGGCCACCGCAGGCTGAAGACACAACAACAACAATGAGGTCTCAGAAGGTCTGCTGAGGAACCTTAGTAACCTTCAGAGATGAAATGAGGGTGCTCACCGGTTGGGTCTGGTGAGAGAAGCCCCTACCCCAGAGTCTCTCCTCTCTCTCATTCCAGGAGACTCCATTTCGCTGAGTGAGACCCCATCCCTGTCCCCATCACTGGGGGTGACCTGTCCCTCCAGCACCGACTGACCCTCCAGGTCCAGTGTGATGTGGCTGGAGGACTCAAGATGACCGTCCTTCCCCGTCTGACCCTTCTCCACACTCTCTCCGTTGGGCAGAACGTTCTTGGTCCAGTGGTCCACGATCTGCTGAAGGCCGTTCACATGCTGGAGGATGTCGTCCAGATGTGGAAACAGGTCCTCCTTCTCCAGGTCCATCAGATCCCCGGTGCTGGCGTACAGGTGAGAACCCGGCACGTTGTCGTAGATGCTGATGCGACTGCCGCGAGTGCAGCACTGAGTGACCGGCCTGGGCTCCTTCACGCTGGGCGGACGCGGCACTCCGGGAGTCCTGCTGAGAGGGGGCGCTGTGGGCGACAGGCTCTCGATGGACAAGGCTTTGGGGAAGGTTCCGGGCTTGTGGTCTTTTGGGATGTGCACCACCAGGTCCTCATAGGAGCGAAACTCATTGCGCTTCCCCTGGATGACCCCGGAGAAGAGGTCCAGGTCGTCCAGGTACATCCCACTGCGCTTGTTGTCCGCGTGCCGCGCCCTGCGCTCCTTCAGGTTGGGCGTGCTGGCAGCGCTGCCGCCGGATTGGCTGCCGCTCCCTTCGCTGCTGGAGTGTGAGGTCAGGGCGCCGTGCCCGTTCACCTCCACACACTCAAGTGCCTTTAATGTTTGGGGTTGGCGTTGGAGAACCGGACTGCCGATCACCAAAGTCCGCCGCTCGTTGTCCTCGGGATCACGTGACCGCAGCGCGTCCATGCGCCGCAGGAAGTCCTTGGCCCGGGTCCGGCTCAGCTTGCGGTGCTTGGCAGGAAGCGAGGCGTAGCTTGAGAGGTCAACGGAATTGTGGGTCATTCCCATTTTGGGCGTGGCACTGGAGTCCAAGCGGGCCCGCCGAGAACGGTCCGAGTCGTCGGCGCTGTGGGCTCGGACCTCGGCGCTGCCGCTGCTGCTCCCGCTGTGCAGAGACGAGACGTCCTGCTCGCTGAGGTCCGTCAGGACGCTCTCGCTGCTGGGCGTGGCTCGCAGGGCCGACTCGTCCCCGGGCTCCCCGGGCTCCCCGGGCCCCGCCTCATCCAGGAGACGGGACCAACGGCGACTGCTCAGCTCAAAGGTCCATTTGTCACTGATGGCGAACAGGTCTTCGGGGTCCGAGTCCTCGTTCTGCGGGATTCAAAAGGACAGGGACTGAAAAGGCGTGCTCGCGCAGTCACACGGCCTCCTCCCGGGGGCGCCAGACTCACCTTTTTCTTGGAAAGATTTACGTCTAGTTTCATAGACGCACATTTATTCAGAGTGTTGAGTCTCCTGCAGACAGAACACAGAGGTCAGAGGTCAGGGCTTCAGTTCATCACATTCGTTCTAAGGTCCGAGTCCTCCACCGTCCTCATCACTGAGGTTCTCAGGAGGTTTGGAACCCATGAGGTTCTGTTGCACGTGGTTGAGAAGATAAATCTCGGAACAACATTCATACAATTCTATAAGCCCCTCCCATCGGTGGGGGGGAGGGGAGAGGGGGGGCTCCAGAGGTTCTGTGGTGAAGCTGGTTTGGGATTTTAATAACAGCTTAGAACTTTACAGCAGGAGAACAAACGATGGAAAGAGTGAGAACACACACTGAAGATACACACAGAGGACCTGAGGACAGAGAGACATGTTTATCAGAGTGTGTGTGTGTGTGTGTGTATATATATGTGTGTGTGTGTGTGAGTGTGTATATTTAAGTGTGTGTATGTACTTGTGTGAATGTGTGTGTATGTGTGTGTGAGTGTAGGTGTACTGTACGTGTGTGTATTTGAATGTGTGTATGTAGATGTGTATATTTGTGTGTGTGTATGTGTGTGTGAGTGTATGTGTACGTGTGTGTATTTAAGTGTGTGTATGTAGATGTATGTGTGTGTACTTGTGTGTGTGTGTGTGTGTGAGTGTGTATGTATGTGTGTGTGAGTGTATGTGGACGTGTGTGTATTTAAGTGTGTGTATGTAGATGTGTATGTGTGTGTGTGTGTGTACTTGTGTGTGTGTGTGTGTGTACTTGTGTGTGTGAGTGTGTATGTGGGTGTGTGTATGTGTGTGAGTGAGTGAGTGTGTGTGTGTGTGTATGTGTGTGAGTGTATGTGTACGTGTGTGTATTTAAGTGTGTGTATGTAGATGTGTGTGTGTGTGTGTGTGTGTGTGTAGTACAGTGTTGGAACTGTGAACAGAATTGTGAGACTCAAAAGACATGGCAGCATCCTCAGGGTTCTCCTTGCTTTGCACTGCAGCAGAACAGGGCCTTCCCCAAACTGTTCCTACACAGCATCTCCCAATGTCCACGGTGCGCAGCGTGTCCACAGTGTGCAGCGTCTCCCCGTGTCCACTGTGCGCAGCGTGTCCACAGTGCGCAGCATCTCCCGTGTCCACAGTGCGCAGCATCTCCCGTGTCCACGGTGCGCAGCATCTCCCGTGTCCACAGTGCGCAGCATCTCCCGTGTCCACGGTGTGCAGCGTCTCCCGTGTCCACAGTGCGCAGCGTCTCCTCGTGTCCACGGTGCGCAGCGTCTCCCGTGTCCACAATGTGCAGCATCTCCCCGTGTCCACGATGCGCAGCGTGTCCACAGTGCGCAGCGTCTCCCCGTGTCCACGGTGCGCAGCGTGTCCACAGTGCGCAACATCTCCCTGTGTCCACAGTGCGCAGCGTCTCCCGTGTCCACAGTGCGCGGCGTCTCCCCGTGTCCACGGTGCGCAGCGTGTCCACAGTGCATGATTAGGTGGGTGATCAGTTCAGTCGTGCTGATCTAATCAGCTGATTCGTTCGTCACCCTCACGGCTGATCTTCATCTAAAGCTTGAAGTGCAGGTGATCAGAGGGGGCGTGTTCCTCCTCAGCACATGCCCCCCCCCCCCCCCATGAAAAGTCACGCTGAATGAGGAGGAGAGGCGGGAGGTCGCACCATTGTTCCGTTACAAGGGCAGGCCAGCCGGAATGTGGAGGAGATGCTGGAGGGCCTGCAGAGTGGAGCGGAGTCAGCGCTCCGACTGGGACGGTCGCCATGACGACGCCAACGGCCCGACAGCTTTCTATAAGTTACGACGTGGGTAACACACAAACACTGCAACAGCACCACCACAAACACACACAGACCCACACCAGAGCACCAGAGGAAATACACAACAACAAAGGAAGTGCTCACTGAGTCTGACTGAGTGATCTGTTTACACACACACACAGCTACATATACACTAACACTTACATACACACACACACACTCACTTAAATACAGTTGTGATCAAATTTATTCAACCCCCACTGAAATAAAGTGTTTTGGCCAGTTTGACATTGATTTGGATCATTTCAGTCATCTTATTTACAATTATATCAAAGAGGCACTTATAAATTAGACAAATATAACATAATATTTATGATGGAATAACCACAAATGTCTTTACTGTGCTCACATCATTATCAGTTTTATTCAACCCCCTAGTGACATTATTTTTCAGTACTTAGTACAACATCCTTTTCCAGTTATGACAGCTTTCAAGCATGAAGCATAGCTTGACACAAGTGTCTTGCAGCGACCTATGGGTATCTTAGCCCATTCTTCATGGGCAAAAGCCTCCAGTTCAGTCACATTCTTAGGCTTGCGCACTGCAACTGCCTTCTTTAGGTCCCACCAGAGGTTCTCAATTGGATTTAAGTCTGGTGATTGCGATGGCCACTCTAGAATGTTCCAGCCTTTCATGTTCAACCATGCTCTAGTGGACTTGGATGTGTGCTTCGGATCATTGTCCTGTTGGAAGGTCCAACGTCTCCCAAGCCGCAGGTTTGTGACTGACTCCATCACATTTTCCTCCAAGATCTCCTGGTACTGAAGGGAATTCATGGTACCCTGCACACGTTGAAGCTTTTCTGTACCATTAGAAGCAAAACAGCCCCAAAGCATAATTGACCCCCCGCCATGCTTCACAGTAGGCAAGGTGTTCTTTTGTTCATAAGCCTGGTTCTTCCTCCTCCAAACATAGCGCTGGTCCATTGTCCCAAACAGTTCTAATTTAGTTTCATCTGACCACAGTACACTGTCCCAAAACCTTTGTGGCTTGTCCACATGACTTTTGGCATACTGCAGTCGACTTTTCTTGTTCTTTGGAGTCAGCAAGGGGGTGCGCCTGGGAGTTCTGGCATGGAGGTCTTCGTTATGCAGTGCGCGCCTTATTGTCTGAGCTGAAACTTCAGTGCCCACATCTGACAGGTCTTTTTTCAGTTCCTTAGCAGTCACGCGGGGATTTTTCTCCACATTACGCTTCAGATAGCGCACAGCAGTCGCGGTCAGGATCTTCTTTCTGCCACGACCAGGTAACGTTTCCACTGTGCCCTTTAACTTGAACTTGCGAATGATACTTCCGATAGTGTCTCTTGGAATATTTAACAACTTCGCAATCTTTTTATATCCATTGCCATTCTTGTGAAGAGCAATAACCTCTTCTCTTGTCTTCTGGGACCATTCTCTTGCCTTCACCATGCTTGTAAACACACCAGTAGATGTCTAGAAGGAGCTGAGTATCACAGTCCTTTTAAATCTGCCTAATTGGTGCTTATCATGCTTGATTGCTGTTCGTTGACATCCACAGGTGTTTTCAATACCTGATTGAAAACACTGGAATGAACCTCTATTCTTATGAGTGGTAGTTGTAAAGGGGTTGAATAATTGTGTCAATGAAGAAATCACAAAAAGGCCATTTAATACTTTATGACAAAAACAATTGATGCTATCTTAGTTGCATGTAGTTCTTTAACAAGTCCTTGTAAGATTTCATTATGAACACAATTACAAATGTGCACTGAATTCCATAAAACCCTTCGCAGCATTGGGGGTTGAATAAATTTGATCACAACTGTACATACGCACACACAAGTACATACACAACTACATACACACACTTATATACACACACCTACAAACACACACCTACATACACACACTGCTATATATACACAAACACTTACACACACACTCACTTAAATACATACGCACACACAAGTACATACACACACTTATATACACACACCTACAAACACACACCTACATACACACACTGCTATATATACACAAACACCTACATATACACACATACACACACACACACACACACACACACACACACACACACACATACATACATACACACACACACACATACATACATACATACACACACACACATACATACATACATACACACACTCAAATACACACACAACTACATACACAGACACTTACATACATACACACACACAAGTTCAGGATAAGTTCGGGATAAGTTCAGGACAAGTTCGGGATATGTTCAGGATAATTTCGGGATAGGTTCGGGATAAGGTCAGGATAAGTTCGGGATAAGTTCAGGATATGTTCAGGATAATTTCGGGATAAGTTCGGGATAAGGTCAGGATAAGTTCGGGATAAGTTCGGGATAAGTTCGCGATAAGTTCGCGATAAGTTCAGGATAAGTTCGGGATAAGTTTGGGATAAGTTCGGGATAAGTTCGGGATAAGTTCTGGATAAGTTCTGGATAAGTTCAGGATAAGTTCAGGATAAGTGGGGGATAAGTTCGGGGTAAGTTCGGGATAAGTTCAGGATAAGAGATTCTCAGACACACATGAGGAAGTTCAGAAAGAGCCGGGATAGGTCCAGTGAACGAACGGTCCCTTACCGACATAACGGCTCCACCAGGTCTTTATCCAGGAAGTCATGATCCTTCTTCACTGGACTGATGTCGATGGGAAACTGAGAGTCTGTGAAGAAAAGCCAGCGTTAGAACTCATGGTACCTCAAACTCAACAGATCCACATCCAACGACAGACCACCGGCCAGCAGGGAGCGCTGCAGCATACATCACTGAAAACACGGGCCATTAGAACCTCATTAGGGCAAGGTGGCTCAGTGGTCGTAGCTAAGGGTGTGTATGTAGATGTGTATGTGTACTTGTGTGTGTGAGTGTGTACTTGTGTGTGTGAGTGTGTATGTGGGTGTGTACTTGTGTGTGTGTGAGTGTGTACTTGTGTGTGTGTACTTGTGTGTGTGTGAGTGTATGTGTAAGTGTGTGTATTTAAGTGTGTGTATGTAGATGTGTATGTGTGTGTGTACTTGTGTGTGTGTGAGTGTGTACTTGTGTGTGTGTGTATTTAAGTGTGTATATGTAGATGTGTATGTGTGTACTTGTGTGTGTGAGTGTGTATGTGTATGTGTGTATGTATGTATGAGTGTATGTGTAAGTGTGTGTATTTAAGTGTGTGTATGTAGATGTGTATGTGTGTGAATGTGTACTTGTGTGTGTGTATGTATGTGTGAGTGTATGTGTAAGTGTGTGTATTTAAGTGTGTGTATGTAGATGTGTATGTGTGTGAATGTGTACTTGTGTGTGTGTATGAATGTGTGAGTGTATGTGTACGTGTGTATTTAAGTGTGTGTATGTAGATGTGTATGTGTGTGTGTGTGTAGTACAATGTTGGAACTGTGAACAGAATTGTGAGACTCAAAGACATGGCAGCATCCTCAGGGTTCTCCTTGCTTTGCACTGCAGCAGAACAGGGAGAGGGTGTTGGGTTATCGATCTGAAGGTTGTGGGTTCGAATCCCAGCTCCTCTGAAGTTACCAGTGTGGGTCCTTGAGCGAGACCCCTAACCCTCTGACCCAGGGATGTTGTGATGAACCCTGTGCTCACCCTGTCCGTCGCTGAATGACCAAATGTAACGTAATGTCATTAGACCCTCATTAGAACGTCTCATCATCAGCACCGTGTTTATCATTGAACCTCAGAACCCTCAGAGCGATGGGACCTCCACAGCTCCACCGAACCCCGGTGCGGGACCCTGCCGTCTAACAGAGGTGCAGCTCATTACAATCATTATGACTCCGTGTTGTAATCATGTGATTAATGAGCGATTACGCATTATTAAAACCCCTCTGACGCTCCTCTTTGTTTCTCCGTTTCGGCCTCGCTCCTATCCCAGCACTGGGTTTTTTTCACGTTTTTTTTTCAGCAGTGATGACACAGGGCTGTTCTCATGACCTCTGTCTGCGTGCATGTGATGCTGCAGGATGTTTGTATTGTGACAGTGGACCGGGTTCGAACCCCCATCCCCCCCCCCCCCCCGCACGCTCATCCGCCTGGCAGCTGTTCGGCTGCCGCCACGATGAGTCACGATACGTGAGTCATATCAAAGCTTTGATTCACGCTCCATCCAAAACCATCAGAACTGTTCTAAAATGAAAACTGGCTGCGCGCCGGCGGCGTCCGAAGCGCCGAATGCGTTCTGGCTGAGAGCGGCGCAGAGTGAACCTCCATCGGGCTTCGGGGGTGTTACCTTCAAAAAGCTGGGCGTACTGAGGGAAGCCCGCCGCTCGCAGCCAATCACACGCCTCCTTCGCCTCGATCTCTGAAACACAGACAGGACAAGCAGAAGGTTAGATGCTGCCAGCCTCCGTTTGCTTCTTGGTGGGTGTGGTTAGTCACCTAAAGCGTCAACGGACATTTACACTCAGAGCTGACCGCAGGACAGACCAGGAGCTCGTTCATGGACCGTCTGATCCGCAGGCATCATGACAGAGGTGCATTGTGAAGGTTTAAAAGTCGGGTCAACGCAAGTTAGAAGTTACAGAAGAACCAGCATCCACCCCCCCACCCCCCCCCCGTCTTTATTTACTTTATTTATGAGTTTTCAGTCGTTTTTTAAAGATGTTCAGTGACTCAGCCTTACAGATACAGGGTGAGAGAGTCAGCACCGCGGTCAGGTTGCCCCACCAGGCGACATTCATCACTAGAACGTAGTGAACGAGCCGGAGTGTGTTTTAAATCGTCCTGCAGATCAGAGTCAGGGTCTTGTACTGTATACAGCAGCTACAGGCAGCCAATCAGAGAGGAGAGGTAGAGTCACATGATTCACTTGGGTGGTTGAACATGAGTCGGGCTGCAGAGTTCTGAATCAGTTCTAGAGGCCTGATGGTGCATGCTGGGAGACCGGCAAGTGGTGCATTACAATAATAAAGCCGGGATAGGCTGAGAGCTTAAACTCATAGCTGAATATCATGTTCAGTTAAGAGAGGTCTGATCCT
>JAFMOC010000230.1:102500-250000 GCA_019802505.1 Corydoras sp. C115
AATCACGTCTTTCTAAACATGCACTAAGGAGAACCTTCATCCAGGACCGTCAAAAAACATTAGGTTCCACAAAGATCGGCATTCTGATTCATCTCCAAGGTGTTCCTCCATGCAGAGCTCCTAATCAGACTGCGCTCAGGGACGCTGGACTCACTCTGGAGCTCCTCCATCGAGCTTATCACCTTTAATGTTTACATTAACAGTGCTTTTTACCCACTCAGCCCTTTGTTACGTGTGTGTGTGTGGGGGGGGGGGGTCTACACACTCACTGGAACGGCCGTTTTCTCTATATGGGCTGGCTCAGGGCGGCACGGTGGCTTAGTGGTTTGGCACGTTCGCCTCTCAGCGCTAGGGATTCACGGTTCGAATCCCCATCTGGGTGGAGTTTCCATGTTCTCCCCGTGTCTGCGTGGGTTTCCTCCGGGTTCTCCGGTTTCCTCCCACAGTCCAAAAACATGGATCAAGTCAATTGAATTCTCTAAAATTGCCCCATATAGAGTGTGTCTGTGTGAGTGAGTGTGTCCAGCGATAGATTGGCGCCCTGTCCTGGTGTATCTGCCCAGCGCCCGAGACGTTCTCCCCTGGATGGGCATGGGGAACCCCACCGCGACCCTAATAGAGGATAAAGCGGGAGATAATGGATGGATGGATGGGCTGGCTGGTTCAGGTGTAGTCCATGATGCCACCCTCTTTCGTCATACAGAGGTTCCACCGTGATAAGCAGAGGAACGGAAAACATCTCAGAGGCTCCATCACGCAGCGTCCAATCAGAGCAGCCTCATACCAAACACATCCCACAATCCCTCACTGCACAGCAGATAAACCGCTCCAGATGCTGGCGCTCAGCCACGTTCCCACACACGTTCCCACACACGTTCCCACACCCGCTCAAGTGTTCTGACAGGCCCGAGCAGAACCCGCTGCCTCCACCCCCCCCCCCCCCCATACTCTGAAACCAGAACAGGAACCTGGATCAGACATGAACACCATCTCCAGTTCTGTACAGCACCACCACCGGCAGCGCAGAGCTTCTATAGAGCAACACCACGGCGGCCCAGTGGTTCCGTAAAGCTCTACCACCAGCAGCAGCTCCATGGTTCTGTAGAGCACCAACCACCAGTGACACCGGTGGAGATCAGAGTGTCTGCACTGCGCAGAAATGACAAGAAGTTCTGCTGGAGTGTAAGGTGGAACATGGATTTGTGAATGAGGGGCGGAGTCAGGGAATCAGGTTAGGTGATGGCCTCCACCTGCAGCTAGTACACAGACACACATATACTCTATACGGGGCAATTAAGAGCATTCAGTATACCTTAAATGCATGTTTTTGAACTGTGGGAGGAAACCGGAGAACCTGGAGGAAACTCACACGGACATGGGGAGAACATGCAAACTCCATCCCGATTGGGATCCGAATATCGATCCCCAGTGCTGAGAGAACATGCCAACCATTAAACCACCATGCCGCCCTATTCTGTAGTATTATTATAAATAATGCTGTTCCTGTCTTTAGAACCTGTGTTCTGTTGGGGTCTGTGGGTGGGGTCAGTGGGTGGGGTCAGTGGGCGGGGTCAGTGTCTCAGTCTGTCTGTAATTTCAGACTTTATATATTTAATGTATATGCTCTGAGACATTCCTCTCACCCTTTAATAATCTCTAAATGTCATGTGCACTGATCCACCTGCAGGCAGCGCTACACTCAACATCACAGCTCTGCCTCATAATCACAGTCTGCTTCTGCACTCCTGTAATAAAGAACCACACACACACACACACACACACACACACACACACACACACACACACACACACTCACTCACACACACACACTAATCACACTCCACACACACACACACACACACACACACACTCACACACACACACACACACACTCACACACACACACACACACACACACACACACACACACACACACACACACACACACACTCACTCACACACACACACACACACACTACACACACACACACACACACACACACACTCACTCACACACACACACACACACTCACACACACACACACACACTCACACACACACACACACACACACACACACACACACTCACACACACACTCTAATCACATTCTCCATGTTTAACATGCAGGAGGAGCGGTGCTTACACACACACATCACATAGAAACACACACACAAACACCTACACACAGACACACACACACACATATACACACACAAACATCACATAGAAACACACACACAAACACATACACACACACACAGATACACACACGGATACACACACAAACATCACATATAAACACACACACAAACACATGCACACACACACAGATACACACACACACACACACATCACATAGAAACACACACACAAACACACACACACACACACACACAAACACACACATACGCACACACCCACACACACAGACACACACACACAGATACACACACACACACACACATACACACACACAGGCACACACAGATAGACACACACACTCACATAAACAGACACACACTCACACAGACACACACTCACAGACACTTACACACTCTCACACACACACACACGCTCACACACACACAGATAGACACACACACACATACATTCACAGGCACACACACACACAAACACACAGGCACACACAGATAGACACACACACACAAAAACAGACACACACACACACTCACAGACGCTTACACACACACACTCACACACTCACACACACACACACTCACAGACGCTTACACACACACACACTCACACACACACACACTCACACACACACACACCCCGACGCTGAGCTGTATTCAGACAGCTGTTGTTTTCTGGACTAAAGCATGTCAGAAATGAAGCCGACAGCAGCTGAAGCTCTGAGGTTCTCCGGTTCTCCGGTTCTCCACACCAACAAAGCCCGTCATTCTCCACATTTAGAAACACGCGATCCCGCTGACAGCCAGCAGGGGGCTCCTTCAGCTAAGACTTCACAGGAGCAGCATGAGAACGGACCCGCGCTCTGTCCGAGTCAGATCAGTGAGTGAAGTTACAAACTTCACCTTTAATTTAAAGAGGGCGGTGGGTGGTGGTTTGCATGTTCTCCCCCTGTCTGTGTGCGCTTACTTAATCAAAAGGACATCTGTGAGGTCAGAGCACGAGGTCGGACCGGAGACTCACAATCTCAGTTCCAGTTCATCTCATGTTGGATGGGGGTGGGGGTCGGGACTCGGTGGGTCAGTCAAGATGTTCCGCACCAAACAGAAAAGGGCCTTCCCCAAACTGTTTCCAGCCAGATACAGACCCATTAAGCAGTCTGTCTGTTCCGTGACAGCGGCGTGTTCCGGCTTTCAGAATGTAAATGTTCTGGGTTCTTGGTTCTCGGTTCTGTTAATGTGCACCGGCGCCTGTTAATGATTACACGAGTGACGCACACAGGACTCAAACGAGCTCAGAAGCAGTGAGAACCTACAAACTGTGTCCCCGAGGTGCGACATCAAAGAACGTCTGACCCGCGGGAACCCGTTTATGAACGGAACCCCTCGTCAGTCTTTATCCTGAGAGTGGATGTGCATATCCTAAGCAGGTTCTGGTTTAACCAGGTTCTGGTTCCACTTTACAGCAATAATAACCTTCAATGTTCTGGACAAAGGTCTGTCCTCATGTTGTCTCTGAGGTCAGACACTGATGTTGGACATGAGGCTCAAAATCTGGGTTCTAGTTCGTCCCAGATGCGGTGGGTGAGGTTGGGTACTGGGCTCTGTGCAGGTCTTAATGAACCCCGTCCACAGAGCTATGTGCAGGAACAAAGCCGACCTTCCCCAAACTGTTGGAATAGTTCAGTTACTGATTACAGGATCTGAGTTCCCATGCAGGTCTTCATGCCGTAAACCAACCACGCGGTTCCTCACGAGCGCTGATTCACGGTGGACGTCCTGATCTGCGGGTTCCGAGGGAACAATGGGTGATTGTGAGGAAGACGGTGCAGACATGACGAAGGCTCCGCCGGTGACACCGACGCTCAGGGATCACACGCCGTGGACATCTGACTCATTTAAACAAATTAAAGGTGAAGAACCCGAGGACACGGGGAGGACATGGTTCTGTTTTCACACAAAGGAAAATCCCGAATGATTCAAATGATTCAGAGTCATTAACACTGAAGAATCAAATCAAATCTGATATAACGAATGCTCAGGACGAAGTGGAAACAGTTTAGGGAAGGGTGTTCTGTTCCAGCATACACAAAGTGAGATGGAAGAACATGACGGAACCTCACAAAGAACTGACCTGAACCCCCCCCCCCCCCCCCCCCCCCCCCCCCCCAACACCGCAGACATGAACTGGAACTGAGATTGACATGCAGGAATCAGAATCAGAGTTTATAACCAGAATACAAATCAATACACAGATGGAGAACAGGAATCACAAAGGAACATCATTATCACCCCCCCCCCCCCACACACACACACACACACACACACAGAGAGAGAGACCAGGCTGAGGGGGGGACAGCTTTTGGGGACAAGTAGCTGAACAGTCTTTACATCAGCTCTTAAAAACCAAATGAGAGGATCTGAACTTTACACATCCTGAACAGGGCCCTCAGGTTCCTCTGAATAGGTTCCTCTAATAGGTTCTTCTAATAGGTTCTTGTAATGTTTTCAGAAGTGGAATGTGACCGTGAGTGTCTTTATGATGCATCCGGTCCGACGCCCCTTACTGACCGTGAAAAAAAAAAACGTTTGAACAAAACCATAAAACAACCGACAGAGTTCCAAACGAGATGAATCTACAAACAAGAACCTCCATCACCATCAGAGATCATCTTAAGATCAGAATAAGATTAGTTTAAGATCAGCTTAAGATCAGAATAAGATCAGTCAGAGGATCAGCTTAAGATCAGAATAAGATCAGTCAGAGGATCAGCTTAAGATCAGTCAGGGGTCAGCTTAAGATCAGCTTAAGATCAGTCAGAGGATCAGCTTAAGATCAGAATAAGATCAGTCAGAGATCAGCTTAAGATCAGAATAAGATCAGTCAGAGGATCATCTTAAGATCAGAATAAGATCAGTCAGAGGATCATCTTAAGATCAGAATAAGATCAGTCAGATGATCATCTTAAGATCAGTCAGAGGATCAGCTCAAAATCAGAATAAGATTAGTTTAAGATCAGAATAAGATCAGTCAGAGGATCAGAATAAGATCAGTTTAAGATCAGAAAAAGATCAGTCAGAGGATCAGCTTAAGATCAGAATAAGATCAGTCAGAGGATCAGCTTAAGATCAGTCAGAGGATCAGCTCAAAATCAGAATAAGATTAGTTTAAGATCAGAATAAGATCAGTCAGAGGATCAGAATAAGATCAGTTTAAGATCAGAATAAGATCAGTCAGAGGATCAGCTTAAGATCAGAATAAGATCAGTCAGAGGATCATCTTAAGATCAGAATAAGATCAGTCAGAGGATCAGAATAAGATCAGTTTAAGATCAGAATAAGATCAGTCAGAGGATCAGTTTAAGATCAGAATAAGATCAGTCAGAGGATCAGCTTAAGATCAGAATAAGATCAGTCAGAGGATCAGAATAAGATCAGTTTAAGATCAGAATAAGATCAGTCAGAGGATCAGTTTAAGATCAGAATAAGATCAGTCAGAGGATCAGAATAAGATCAGAATAAGATCAGTTTAAGATCAGAATAAGATCAGTCAGAGGATCAGAATAAGATCAGAATAAGATCAGTTTAAGATCAGAATAAGATCAGTTTAAGATCAGAATAAGATCAGTCAGAGGATCAGAATAAGATCAGAATAAGATCAGTTTAAGATCAGAATAAGATCAGTCAGAGGATCAGCTTAAGATCAGTCAGGGATTCAGTGTATACTGTATAAGAAATCTTGTATAAAGAACCTTATTTAGGTGACCTTATTAATTTCCTTGTACAGTACAGTAACTGAGTGTGTTCATGTGCTGCATTCTACAAATTTCTGGAGAACACGCTGTGTGTGTATGTGTGTGTGTGTGAATGTGTGTGTGTGTATGTGTGTGTGTATGTGTGTGTATATGTGTGTGAGCAGCAGCAGCAGATGTGAGGTTATGGAGGACCTGCTGTGTCTGATAGTCAGATGGTGGGACACCGAACGGAATTCCGAGCAGCAGATCTTTCATAACATTCACAGAGTTTCACCAAAACAGGACGGGACAGCGTGGACGCGGGGTCCACAGGAACCGGTGTGTCCCTGTGCCCTTACACTGCAGAGACGCACGGAACCGGAGAACCTCCTGTGAGCTGTTGGCATGTTCTCCCCATGTATGTGTGGTGTTCTTCCAGAAGAAGGTGACCTGAACATACTTAATCACCCCATGTGTGCTGGGATAGGCCTCAGCACTGCCTGGGAAACTGAATATCCACCACCCTAATACCACCTGCTCCTCAGAGAACATACAAAGGGACTAACAGAGGGGAGGAACAGATGGACTACAGGATGGGACTGTGGAACTACAAACCCCATCAGTCTGAGAGGAGGAGCTGGAGCAAGTGGCATGTTCTCTACAGGGTCCTACATTGGACGGTTCTCTCACCTGTGTGTGTGTGTGTAGGGGGGGGGCAGTGAGTGGGTGGAATGTGGGGACATGTGATCAGGGTCACTGACCTTTTACTTTCTCCTGTTCTAGAGCGGAGAACGTCTCACGGTATAAATAACACCAACGTAACACCACGCCATCGTGCCGACGCCACGCCTGTGTCACAGCAGCTCTTAGAACATGGAACGGGGCGGGGGGGGGGCGGGCGGGTGGACAGGGCGGGCGGGCGGGGCAGAGCGGGTCTGAAGTGCACGTTTCGGCAGCCAGAATAACCTGAATTCCTGACGACGGGGACAAAGCAGAACCCTTTGATGTCTGCCGAGGAGCCCTCATGTTCTGCCGTGTCCTATCACAGATGATCGAGATCTGGAGGACGCATGTCTGAGCCCGGCCGGGACATTCCACAGAACGTCTGCAGAGGAACCGGCCGAGCGATAACACTCACGCCGAGGTCGGAACCTCGTAACGGAGACTGAGACCCGCCCTCACCGAAGGTCCAACAGAACCGCGGGGACATCAGTTCAAAGCAGCTCCGCTCACAGGGACAGCACCGTGGACTGAGGTTCCACGCATGAGAAGGGGACGCCCCGACGTTCTCACAAACAAACCTCATATTATAATGAAGTCTGTTTAATTAAGGAACCCACACAGCGGAACACGTGACCTGATTCTACATCCACAGGGTGGAACAGCAACACACTAACACACCTGCACCACCACCCTGACAACCATCCACCACCCTGACAACCATCCACCACCCTGACAACCACCCACCACCCTGACAAATGTCCATCCACCACCCTGACAAACCATCCACCACCCTGACACAATCCACCACCCTGACAACCATCCACCACCCTGACAACCATCCACCACCCTGACAAACGTCCATCCACCACCCTGACAAATGTCCATCCACCACCCTGACAACCATCCACCACCCTGACAACCATCCACCACCCTGACAAATGTCCATCCACCACCCTGACAACCATCCACCACCCTGACACCATCCACCACCCTGACAACCATCCACCACCCCTGACAACCATCCACCACCCTGACAACCATCCACCACCCTGACAAACGTCCATCCACCACCCTGACAACCATCCACCACCCTGACAACCATCCACCACCCTGACAACCATCCACCACCACCCTGACAACCATCCACCACCCTGACAAACATCCACCACCCTGACAACCATCCACCACCCTGACAACCATCCACCACCCTGACAAATGTCCATCCACCACCCTGACAACCATCCACCACCCTGACAACCATCCACCACCCTGACAACCATCCACCGACAACCATCCACCACACCAGTTCACGACCACCCTCGTCCACACACTCTGAGGTCCTCGCCTGACAACACCACCACCCACCGGACCACCCTGACAAACGTCCGTTCCACCACCCTGACAACCATCAGAAACATGCACCCTGACAACCATCACCACCCTGACAAAGTCCATCCACCACCCTGACCATCCACCAGACAGGTGCCCTGACAGGTGTGACAACCATCACCACCCTGACAACCATCCACCACCCCAAACGTCCATCCACCACCCTGACATGTCCACCACCACCCTGACAACCACCCACCACCCTGACAACCATCCACCACCCTGACAACCATCCACCACAGTTCTACCTCGTCTCACACTCTGAGGTCCTCGCGTGAGACAGACCGCCACGGACCCGTTAACGTTCTGAGCTCAGAAACATGCAGGAGAACGAGCCACCTGAGATCAGACAGGTGCAGACAGGTGTGTCTGATGAACCAATCAGCACCTGACTCACTGCCAACCACAGAACCTGGAGCACTGCCACAAACCTGGGGGGGGGGGGGGGGGGTTCCACATGCCATTTTGGGCACTTGGGCAGATACACCCAGGACAGGGTGCCAGTCTATCACTGGGCACAGACAAACACACACTGTATGGGGCAATCTAGAGCATTCAATTCACCTTGAATCCATGTTTTCGGACAGTGGGAGGAAACCGGAGAACCCGGTCAGGAACCTGAGCGAGAACTTTACAAAAAGGAACCCGGATTTAGAGGGCTGATCTGATTGGACCACAATGCACCGCTGCATTTAAACTGTGGACCTTATGGAACGTTCGGCTCGTTAACGAAGTGAAGCAAGTGATTAAAGTAAACGAGGCAGCAGCTCGTTACATGACTGAACAGATCACACCTCGAAGCAGGGATAGGCCCAAAATACAACTCTCCCACAGCAAAGGGAAAATCAACAGCCCCCTCCAAATTAAAGGTGTAATAAAACATACACAAGAAGCATGACGCACCATCTGCACTGCTCCGGGGGGGGTCAGAGTGGGGGGGACAGAGTGGGGGGGGGGGGGTCAGAGTGAAGGGGGGGTCATAGTGAGGGAGGGGGGGTCATAGTGAGGGGGGGGGTCAGAGTGAGGGGGGGGGTCAGCTGGAGTACATGAACAGAAGTTCTATAGAAAGCAGAGAACCAGAGCAGATCCTTAGAGTGAGAGACAGCTGTTCTGAAGGTTCTGAGACACGGCGTCTTGACCCGTGGACTCCCCCCCCCCGCCCCGCCCCCCGGTTCCGACTCACCCGCCGCGATCCTCTTGAGCATCTGCTGCCGGGCGATGATCCGGCCCAGCCGGTACCCGGAGCGGCGCCGGTGATGGCTCATCCTCAGGTAGATGTCCTGCGTCTCGGGAGTCATGCTTCCCAAACACTGGCCGTTCTCCGACTCGGGCAGCTCCCGGAACATGGCTGAGCCGCGCGGGCCGATCAGAACCCCCTCCAGGAACGCGCCGCCAACACCGCCGCGCTCCTTCGCCAGCGAGCGCCTCGCACGTGTGAGGTACAACCCGGGAGGAGCGCCAGCCTCGGGTCTCCTCCCTCCTCCCAGTCCAAACGCACGGGGGGCCCGGGGCCAATGGGGAGTCAGAGCGCGGGGCCGTCCCCTCGGGCCCGGCTGAATCCCGGGTCTGTGCGAGTCCGACTCGGCTCGGCTCGGGAGGGGAATATAAATACCATCGGAATGCCGACGTGCTGACCGTGTGGAGAAAAGCAAGGACGGCGATGGGGGCCGGAGGGAGGGGTGGAGGGAGGGGTGGAGGGAGGGGTGGAGGGAGGGGGGGTGAAGAAAAACAGAGCGAGTCGAGACACCGCCCGGCCCGAAGGAACAAACCAGCTGCTGTGGAGAACCGCACAGCGCCAAGTTCACTCAGCAGGAAGGAGAGCGAGCGAGAGAGAGAGAGAGAGAGAGAGAGTGAAACTAACCATGGGGGGGGGGAGGGAGGGGGGGGGAGGGAGTGGTAGAAGTATTTAAGAAGGGTTAATCTGTCCTCCACCCACACCTCTGAGACCCGAGAGCCCGGCCTCACGCCGTGGAACTGTCGCAAGAACTCATTGCATCAGAACAGAACACTGGTTACAGTTTAACTCCTGACCTTCACACACACACACACACACACACACACACACACACACACACACACACACCGGCCGTGACGCACCGGCGGAGCGCCTCCAACCTGACAGCTGAGGGTGGAGCGCGCATGTGGAACAGGCATGAGGAACATGTGCTTCTGAACTGAACTGAGAGCCGTTCTGCGTTCATCCATTATCTCCTGCTTTACCCTCCACCAGGGTCATGGGGGGAGAGGGGGGGGGGGTTCTCCACGTCCATCCAGGGGAGAACCTTTCAGACGCTGGACAGATACACCCAGGATACACCCAGGACGGGGGGGGGGGGGGCAATCCATCACTCACACACACTCTATATGGGGCAATTTAGAGCATTCAATTCCCCTTGAATTCATGTGTTTGGACTGTGGGAAGAAATCTGAGGAAACCCACATGGACTCAGGGAGAACATGCCAACAGTGAACAGAAAGGACTGAGGTGAAAGCTGGGGTCCCCATCAAGGGGAGGTTCTGTGGGTCGGTTCTAAAATCGGTTCTCGTCTTAAAGCTGCACAAAGAGCTCGATTGACCCCCACCGGGCCGGACCCGGGTTCCGCGCGAGGCCCGGGCGTCCTAAAACTGAGACTGTGAGACTGTGTTTGTGTCTGTCGTGGAGAACCATGACCTCATTTAGAGACTCCGCCCCAAAAAGCAAACAACTACCTACAGTGCACCTCCTGCTGACGGAACCCAGAACGTCCCACAACCCCCCCCCCACTGATCCGTGATCAGCTCCAGCAGAGCGTCATTCCATAAAGAGAGAACAATCAAAGGAAAAGTCCGGGGACTGAGCGCAGAACTTTGGTATGTTCTTCTTTTCTTTGATTGTTGAATGAGCAGCTGCAACAGTAATACGCTGCTTTGACACACAGGTGCAGGAGTGAGGAGGTGCAGGAGTGAGGAGGAGCAGGGGTGAGGAGGTGCAGGAGTGAGGAGGAGCAGGGGTGAGGAGGTGCAGGAGTGAGGTGGTGCAGGAGTGAGGGGGTGCAGGAGTGAGGGGGTGCAGGGGTGAGGAGGTGCAGGGGTGAGGAGGTGCAGGAGTGAGGAGGTGCAGGGGTGAGGAGGTGCAGGAGTGAGGAGGTGCAGGAGTGAGGAGGTGCAGGGGTGAGGAGGTGCAGGGGTGAGGAGGTCCAGGGGTGAGGAGGTGCAGGAGTGAGGAGGTGCAGGAGTGAGGAGGTGCAGGGGTGAGGAGGTCCAGGGGTGAGGAGGTGCAGGAGTGAGGAGGTGCAGGAGTGAGGAGGTGCAGGGGTGAGGAGGTGCAGGGGTGAGGAGGTGCAGGAGTGAGGAGGTGCAGGGGTGAGGAGGTGCAGGGGTGAGGAGGTCCAGGGGTGAGGAGGTGCAGGAGTGAGGAGGTGCAGGGGTGAGGAGGTGCAGGGGTGAGGAGGTGCAGGAGTGAGGAGGTGCAGGGGTGAGGAGGTCCAGGGGTGAGGAGGTGCAGGAGTGAGGAGGTGCAGGAGTGAGGAGGTGCAGGGGTGAGGAGGTGCAGGGGTGGGGAGGTGCAGGGGTGGGGAGGTGCAGGGGTGAGGAGGAGCAGGGGTGAGGAGGTGCAAAGTGTCTGTGTTTCTGCAGGAGAATAATAAATATCTGGCAGCTCAGTGAGCGGTGCTGTACGTCAACCACATCCCACTGAATCAGATTCAACTCTATCACTGAATCAGATTCAACTCCATCACTGAATCAGATTCAACTCCATCACTGAATCAGATTCAACTCCATCACTGAATCAGATTCAACTCCATCACTGAATCAGCTTCAACTCCATCACTGAATCAGATTCAACTCCATCACTGAATCAGCTTCAACTCCATCACTGAATCAGATTCAACTCCATCACTGAATCAGATTCAACTCCATCACTGAATCAGATTCAACTCCATCACTGAATCAGATTCAACTCCATCACTGAATCAGATTCAACTCCATCACTGAATCAGCTTCAACTCCATCACTGAATCAGATTCAACTCCATCACTGAATCAGATTCAACTCCATCACTGAATCAGCTTCAACCGAATCACTGAATCAGATTCAACTCCATCACTGAATCAGATCCCGTCCCATCACCGAGGCCTATCCCACCCCAACACCCACCTCCGCCTCATGGTTCTGTTGAAATCTTGTGGAACGAGGCGCGTGGACCGCGAGACGTCCTGCTGTAACAGCTGTTTGGTGACATGTGCAGATTTCTCAACCGTGTGGTGAAAAGTATGTGGACGGCTGACCATGAGATCCAGCATGAGGACATTCCATTTCAAAACAATGGGCATCTATATTCAGATGATCCGGCTGTGAGCGTTACCAACCACAACGTTCCAGGAATGCTTCCCACAAGAGCCGGGATCATCTTCATGGAGACAGACAAAAGTATGAGGACACCTTCTGCTGAGGGTCAGACGCGGACGGTGGGCTGAAGGTGTTGGATGTGGAGCTTTGGTGTGGACCGGCTCTACCACCTGAAGCATGTCTTCATGGACCAGGCTTTGTGCTGGAACAGAAAGAGGCCTTCCCTAAACTGTTCCCACTGTTTACCTTCACACACCTGAGTGTATGTTATGATTTAGTGGACTGTCCCCATACTTTTGTCCATATAAGAGATATTAAATGTATATCACACACACACACACACACACACACACACACCTCATCCACCACCTTAAGGGATGAACTACAGCTCCTCATGATCAAAGATTGAGAGGAATCAAACCCAATGAGCTCCTGTTAACACCCATCTGAATTCAGTTTCCTACATTCTGCCCCCTTGTGTCAAACATGTGTAATGACAGAGTTACACAGACATAACAGGAAGCATGGACACCTTCAGATTCCACACCACGCAGCTCTGAAGACGTCCTGACAGCGTCCATGTTCCTGAACAGACGTTCTACAAGATGTAAACACTCCACTGCATCTGCAGAACCTTTATTTTTAGAACCACAATCTGGACCTAGAATGTATATATGGATTAAAGAGGCTGCTGAGTTTAAACATCTTTAAAACTGAATTATTTTCCTTTAAAGTTTTTAAATCACTGAACCCTGGAGCCGAGAGTGAAGGTGAGAGAGAAGGTCACAATAACACACACCATCACAATAACACACACCATCACAATAACACACACCATCAGTAACACACACCATCAGTAACACACACCATCACAATAACACACACCATCACAATAACACACACCATCACAATAACACACACCATCAGTAACACGCTCCATCACAATAACACACACCATCACAATAACACACACCATCACAATAACACACACCATCAGTAACACGTAACACACACCATCACAATAACACACACCATCACAATAACACACACCATCACAATAACACACACCATCACAATAACACACACCATCAGTAACACACACCATCACAATAACACACACCATCAGTAACACACACCATCACAATAACACACACCATCACAATAACACACACCATCACAATAACACACACCATCAGTAACACGCTCCATCACAATAACACACACCATCACAATAACACACACCATCACAATAACACACACCATCAGTAACACACACCATCACAATAACACACACCATCAGTAACACACACCATCACAATAACACACACCATCACAATAACACACACCATCACAATAACACACACCATCACAATAACACACACCATCACACAATAACACACCATCAACAATATAACACACACACACACCCATCACAATAAGTAACAACACACTCCATCACAATAACACACACCATCACAATAACACACACCATCACAATAACACACACCATCACAATAACACACACCATCAGTAACACACACCATCACAATAACACACTCCATCAGTAACACACACCATCACAATAACACACACCATCAGTAACACAGCAGAAGCTCCATACAAGGAGCCCGCAGCCCACACGGAGGCACGCACTGCGCCGGGCGACATCTAGCGGTGATAAAGGGAGTTGCAGGTGTTCCCTCTGCTGCAGAAACAAGTTTAAAAGCCCTGAACTCTGAACAAACGCGGTTTTCTGAGCATCACGTCCCCTGCTGCATGAGCAGTGGACCAGGAGTCCTGCCCCGGGGTCCCCTCTCTGAACCGGGCCGGTGGTGGATCGGCTCCCTAATGGTGTTTAAAAGTAAAGTCTGCACCCCGCCTCGCGTCTCCATCAATATTTACTTTGAACTACGCAACCATCAGGGTTTCCATCCAAGTGGGATTACGCTCAAGCAAATCCAAATCAAAGCTTGTCTGGGTGCCCTGGAAAAAGGCTCTGCTCTACTACACCTCAGAATATCTGCGCTGGAAATAAATCCAGCAACCAGCTGATGCTGCACTTGTGCCCTGAATCATAATGACGGACACATGGAGCTCATAAAGGCCTGGATTTTTCCAACACACTCGTCCAAGCCGCAAGCCAAGAGGCAAATGTTTTATTAACAAATTTCTCAAGTCGTCTCCAATATGTTAAGTATCCTGAAATACCACTGTGTCATTAAACACGCCTCTGTGAGTGTGTGTGAGTGTGTGTGTGTATGTTTATACTTCTAGAACATTATCTCTGATGCTCAATATGGGTTCTAAAGGGTGAATGAACACATTTAGGAGCTTTAACGCCTTTCACTTTTGCACAGAGAACCAAACAATGCAGAAGATAAGAAGCTGATTGTGCATCACACACTATTCATTCATTATCTTCCGCTTTGTCCTATATTAGTGGGGGGGTCCCCATGCCCATCCAGGGGAGAACGTTTCGGGCACTGGGCAGACACACCCAGGACAGGGCTTCAATCTATCACTGGGCACACACTCACTCACACAGACACACTCTATATGGGGCAATTTGGAGAACTCAATTGACTTGATCCATGTTTTTGGACTGTGCGAGGAAACCGGAGAACCCGGAGGAAACCCACGCGGACACGGGGAGAACATGGAAACTCCACCCAGATGGGGATTCGAACCGGGAATCCCCAGCGTTGAGAGGAGAACATGCCAAACCACTAAGCCCCCGTGCCGCCGCATCACAGACTAAATGTCCCCCCCCCGCTGTCATCTCCAACACCTTCCTCTAAAATATTTCTACACTATGTCATATTGTAATTGTAAGATCAGATCCTCAACTTTGCTCACAATCGCTGTTCTAATTCATCCCATAAGTGTGAGATGCAGTTGAGGTCAGTTAAGTTCTTCCAGACTAAACTCATCCAGTGGGGTCCTTATGAACCCCGCTTTGTACACAGGGACGCAGTCCTGCTGGAAGAGCCAAGGGCCTTCCCCAAACTGTTTCCATAATACATAAGGCTGAATAAATCCCATGTCCCTGTGCGCAAACAAACCCGAGATCAGATTTAAGGTGAAGTCTAAAGCCATCGGAGTGACGTGAGCATGCGGAGCACACAGATTAGAAGCGAACGTACAGCAGATCAGATGTTCTCTGAGAGTTCGGACCGACCTGCGGTTCTCCTGGGCCTCCTCCTCCTCCTCCTCCTCAGCAGGGTCCAGGCGGCGCGGGCGGAGCGCCGGAGTTTCAGCTGGAGCGCCCGCCGCTGCGCGCTCATTCTCCCGCGCTCCTCTCCGCGGACTCCCCTCTAACCCTCAGCCTCCTCATTCCTGCTCCCCATCCGCCGAGAACCGGGCAGAACCCGCGAGCGTTCCACCGGACACAACCAGAGCCAGAGCCAGAACCAGAACCAGAGCCAGAGCCAGAGCGCACGCGCCGCCGCGCACCGGAGAACCAAACGCGGAGGGAGGGAGGCGCACTCTCTCACTCTCTCTCTCTTCCTCTCTCTCTCCTCGCCCGCCCCCCCTCTCTCTCTCCCTCACTCTCTCCCTCTCACTCTCTCTCTGTCTCTCTCTCTCACTCTCTCACTATCTCTCTCTCTCTCTCTCTGTCTCTCTCTCTGTCTCTCTCTCTGTCTCTCTCTCTCTCTCTCTCTCTCTGTCTCTCTCTCTGTCTCTCTCTCGGTCTCTCTCTCTCTCTCTCTCTCTCTCTCTCTCTCTCTGTCTCTCTCTCTCCCTCACTCTCTCCCTCTCTCTCTCACTCTCTCACTGTCTCTCTCTCTCTCTGTCTCTCTCTCTCTCTCTCTCTCTATCTCTCCCTCTCTCTCACTCTCTCTCCCTCTCTCTCTGTCTCTCTCTCTCACTCTCTCAATATCTCTCTGTCTCTGTCTCTCTCTCTGTCTCTCTCTCTCTCTCTCTCACTATCTCTCCCTCTCACTCTCTCCCTCACTCTCTGTCTCTCTCTCTCTCTCACTCTCACTCTCTCACTGTCTCTCTCTCTCTGTCTCTGTCTCTCTCTCTCTGTCTCTGTCTCTCTCTCTGTCTCTCTCTCTGTCTCTCTCTCTCACTCTCTCACTGTCTCTCTCTCTCTGTCTCTGTCTCTCTCTCTCTCTCTCTCTCTCTCTCTCTGTCTCTCTCTCTGTCTCTCTCTCTCACTCTCTCACTATCTCTCTCTGTCTGTCTCTCTCTCTCAGTCTCTCTCTCTCTCGCGCTCTCTCTCTCTCTCACTCTCTCACTTACACTTATTGCTTCTGTTGCTGGAAATCAGTGATCAGTCTTTAATTACAGTTTAATTACAGTTTAATTACAGTGTAATTACAGTGTAATTACAGAATAAAGCTGCAGTGGTCACGTGGTGCTGGACTGATCAGCTCTGTGTGAATGAAGCAGTGTGAAGGTCATTCACACTTTAATAAACATTTAAGACAAAGACCTGCGCTCCAGTCCATCACACACACACACACACACACACCACACACACACACACTCACACACACACACACACTCATACACACACACACTCACACACACACACACCACACACACACACACACACACCACACACACACACACACACACACACACACACACACACACACTGATCTCCATCAGTGAATACAATCCACCAAAGCATCCAACAGTTTAGGGAAGGTCCTTTTCTGTGTGGTTGGGTGAGTTTGGTGATGTCATCTCCATTCATCATCAGAGCCAGGTTCTACATCAAAGGACATTAATGTACTAGATGTTCCACAAGTGTTTACTGCGGCAGCACCCACTCTGTGGAACGTCATCACCACCCACCCGCATCAGATCAGCTGATCCCCACACTGATCCCCACACTGATCCCCACATGCTGATCCCCACGCTGATCCCCACACTGATCCCCACACTGATCCCCACACTGATCCCCACACTGATCCCCACACTGATCCCCACGCTGATCCCCACACTGATCCCCACACTGATCCCAACACTGATCCCCACCCTGATCCCCACGCTGATCCCACACTGATCCCCACCCTGATCCCCACGCTGATCCCCACACTGATCCCCACGCTGATCCCCACCCTGATACCCATGCCGATCCCCACGCTGATCCCCACACTGATCCCCACACTGATCCCCACACTGATCCCCACGCTGATCCCCACGCTGATCCCCACGCTGATCCCCACACTGATACCCATGCCGATCCCCACGCCGATCCCCACACTGATCCCCATCCTGATCCCCACGCTGATCCCCACACTGATCCCCACGTCTGATCTCCACACTGATCCCCACACTGATCCCCACACTGATCCCCATCCTGATCCCCACGCTGATCCCCACACTGATCCCCACGTCGATCTCCACACTGATCCCCACACTGATCCCCACGCTGATCCCCATCCTGATCCCCACGCTGATCCCCACGCCGATCCCCACACCGATCCCCACACCGATCCCCACACCGATCCCCACGCTGATCCCCACGCCGATCCCCACGCCGATCCTCACTCTGATCCCCACCCAGAACCCCACGCTGATCCCCACGCCGATCCTCACTCTGATCCCCACCCAGAACCCCACGCTGATCCCCACACTGATCCCCACCCGTGTCCCCGTCAGGACAGAGGTCTGGAGTGCTACACTCTGGTTCTCGTGTCAGAAATGGGAAGGTAAGGCGTAAAGCGCGAGGTCCGGAGCGAGGCAGGTGGTGAGAACGGAAACGCAACATTAATCATGACGGGACGGCGTCACACACACTTCCTCTGAATCTGTGATCATCATTAGCTCTGTGTGTGTGTGTGTGTGTGTGTGTGTGTGTGTGTGTGTGTGTGTGTGTGTGTGTGTGTGTGTTATGCGGGTTTCCGATCATCCGGCTCTGGAGAGGTTCTGCACGCAGAGCATGGTTCCATCGGTTCTGCGGGTTCTCGGGTCGTCTGATGGAACGCGCTCCGGCGGGAATGTGGACGGCATCTGCCTCGACTCCATTTATGTGTCAAAGGTCAAAGGTTGGGGCCAAACATTTCCCCTCGTGTGGGATTTGCCATGGAATGTCTGGCACGGCGACAGAACCGACTGGACACGGAGAACCGAAAGGTCAATTAGATTACTCTAGCTCTGTCGCCATGTCGATAAGAACGCACTGAGAGAGAGTGAGAGCGACGGCCAGCGACGCCAGGATTACCATGACCAGATCCACACACACACACAAACACACACACACACACACACACACACACACACACACACACACACACACACACACACACACACACGGTTCAAACTGAGGCATTAGATATATGCGGACACCCCGCTCTTACAGCAGGGGCCCCACCACTGCATGCTTCCAACTTTGTGGAAACAGTTTGGGGAAGGCCCGTTTCTATTTCAGGTCCATAAAGCTCTGGCTGTTGAGTTTGAGTCCTGACCTCCACCCCGTACTACATCACTGAGATGAACTGGAACTACGATTATGAGCCAGTTCCTCTCATCCAACATCAGAGACTGACCTCAGACTCAGACACTCTCCAAAACCCTGAAGAAAGGAACGCTCAAAGAGGAACCGAGGTCTATATACCTCTAGCATCTAGTACTTTATACATTCCTAGGAGAACCCGGTACTGATCATAAGTTCTAGATTTAATCAGAACTTGATCCTGAACCTGCTGAAGATGATGCAGTGGTCATTTCTTAAACCTACAAAACACTCATGAGGCACCACCATGGGACAGGGATAGGCCCTAATGCAGCTGCATATACATATTTGAGCTGAATTTGGGGCAGATTTGTTAATTTATTTATTTGGGAGGTGATGGGGCGGGGCTTGGGGCTTGGGGGTTGGGGGGGGGTTCTCTCTCACTTTCCCTGCATGCTCCAGCACGTGTCACACTGCTCCCTCTACAGCTGTTCGTGCAGAAGCGCAGCTGTCACATGCCTCCTCAATGACACAGGGCTGAAGGTTTTCAGGTTGCACTGCCACAGTGAGGTCACTAACCGACCCGGCCGCAGGGTTCTGGAGAACACTCAGAGCTGGTGGTTGCTCTGCTGCACCCGTACTCCTCCACCTATACATCAGACACGGTGTGAAGGGCTTCAAGAAGTGGACGAGCTTATCGTGCAGGTGCAGCACCACCATCACCACCACCCGTTATTTAAAGAGAATGAAATACCAACGTGATGGGATCCTGAAGCCCGTTTCCCAGCGGAACTCTGGAGGAACATTCTGATCATCTGCGTCTGATCTGTGTCTAAATTCTGCTCTTTGATTTACATCACTTCCAGTTTCCATGTGCTGATGTCACGTTCCCGCCGGGATAGGCCCCCTCAAAACCTCATGCAGAAGAGTGCGTTCAGCCTGAACGGCCACACACGACGAAATGTACACAACGCAGTAATGAAGACATCACAACCTACAGGTCCCCAAAACTGTCCACACTCAGCGTAACCAAGATCAGACCGTTCAGATCAGACGTGAGGTCGGCGCTCCCCCGTCTGAAATCCCCGGCGTGCTATTTCGGTGAGCGCCTCACGGGGCAGACAGGCAGCTCAGCGCCGGACGCCACGCTCAACCTGTCCCCGTCACTCAGCCAACCTGTCCACATCCCAGAGACAAGCTCAGCGTCTGCAGAACCAACAGGAACCTGAACCTGAACCACCAAACTCCCCCTCATCTCTGTATTATTGATGAAACTGCCACAGCGCGAGGACTGAGGGCTTTATATTATTATTACAGTGTTAGATAATATTAATGAACCTTTATATGAGTGACAGACTGTCAGCGTCAGGGTTCGAACCTCCGCCTGCAGCTCTGCTTCATCACTGAGCCATGGTCCCATAAACATCAGAAGATCAGAAGATCTCAAGATCATTCATAAAAACTAAATCACACGGACATTGACCTCACAAACGTACAACCCACAAGAAACAAATCACAGGACGAGCTGTCTCTTGGTCTCGCTCTTTGGGGGTTTAAAGGTGTATAACTCTGTAAAGCTGCCCTGTGAAGAGGTACGATTGTAAACAACACCATAAAGAAATTAATTAGTTGAACTTGAACTTGACTGGATTGGTGTAGAGAGAACATGTTAAAGCTTAATGAACAATGCTTGAAGGAATTTGTAAAAAACATGATAAAAGAGACGGATTAAAGGTGATTTTGGAAAAGAATTTATGTGTGTGCTCTGCACAATGACAATAACCTTTAATCTAATCTGATTAAAAGGAAGGGATTACTGAAGAACCTTTAAAGAACATGCTGAAGATACAAGGAGGACGAGACATTAAGAATAATGCCCTGAAAAGAACTGATGGATGTTTTTATAAAAGAGACGATTCTCAAATCAGACAAAGTTTGGATGTGATGGAGACGAACCACTGAATGACTCAGCAGAAACTCAGAGAGGATGAATGAAGTCATTACTGACGAAGGAGACGAATTACGGAAAACCATCTGAAAGATCTCATCAACGGAAAGAAAGCAGAGGAATCTGAAGAACATGGACGGACCGAACAAAGAGGAACCTGCTTTTATATTTACTCTAAAACGTTTGGGTTCTAAAGGATCCGTGGTCCTCCACACTGTGAGCGTTCTGCGTCCTAACGTGCAGCGAAGACGAGTCTGTATACTGCTGTGGAGTCTGCCGTTATCTGAGACATGATCATCAGGACGAGAACCGAGCCTTTGGAACCGACACAGAGGAAGTGGTGGTTGATGTAAGGACAGGAAGTCGCCATCAGGAGGGAGGTTTGTCTTGGCAAAGTCCAATCAGGACCTTATCTGTTCTGAGCTCTGTAGAGCGTGTTCTCTTCTGTCCACCATCACAGACACAGACCAGCTTTTCGGAACCTTAAGCCGGAGGATAAGTGAGCTGACAGAGCGTTAAGCCGGGATTACACGCACGGTTCTGGCACCCCCGCCGCCAGCTCGCCGCATGAATACCAATGCGAGGGACGCGAGGTGCGCTGAAGGTGCCGGTCCCGGCCCCGGCCCGCTGGGACTGTGAGGTCATAATATAGACACATCAAAGGGCTGACCAGGATCAGCATGCGTTCAGGAGAACAGTGTGGGAACAGCTAGGAACCCTAAATGTAAAGTATGTCGTGATTGGCTTCATACCCGAGATGAATTAGAACTGAGACTGTAATCCAGGTCCGGGTTCCGGGTTTGTCTGACCTTACAAATGCGCATTGGATAAATGGAACTTCCTCGGACTCGCGTCTGAATTTTGTGGAATGTCTTTCCAGAATAAGAGGACCCTGTAGCTGAACGTGAGGTCATAAGTGCTCCTTTTTTGTCCCTGTGCTGTGGAACCGTGTGGAGGTGGTGGTACATTCCGTGAGGTGCTGAATCCTGGGAGACGGACCGCTCACCAGTTTAATGGTGGTTGTGAATAAAGCCTGGTCGGTCGTACAGCGGAGCGTCCGCTGGTGGAGCGGCCGTGACGGAGGTTCTGCGACCCGCGGGACGCTTCTCCTCATAACTCACGTACCTTTGGACCAACGAGCAGCGATGGGAAACAGGCCAGATGTTGGCGACCTGACTCGTGTCTGCGCTGTGATTGGCCTCCTCCGTTGGTCTGGCGGTCCCGCGACAGGCCCCCCGTGATTCCTGGGGGGATTCTGCCTCTGTCCTAATGGATTCAAGGCATGGACCCACCCCCCCCACCACAACCCCACCCCACCCCACCCCGCTCCAGCCCGTCTCAGGCATGCGCTATAAATTTCCTGACTGAACGTTCTCAAGCCTCGACTCCAGTTTTCCACAGAAACTACACATGTGGTGTGTATCTGCATTTCAGGAGGGGGAGGGGTCGGCGGGTGGTGGGGCAGAGGAGAGGATCTGCAAAGGGCCCGTTCTTGACTTCGGGTTCTTAAAGGGTTGGACCGACGGCTGGAGATGAAGACGTTGGTGCTGGTTCTTCAGATCCTACGTGGCACGGATGAAGGACGGTGAAGTTAGCGCGTGGTCCGTGAGCGCGGGGAGCGGCGGGAACCGACACAAAGAGCGCGGCGTTTACGAGGAGAGGCCTGCGAGGGGAACGCGAGGAGCATTGTTTCACCGTATGACAAAGCATGTAATGCCGTCAAGTCAGGATCTATTAAGGCTCAGCCAACCACAGACATCCATGAGAAAACATTTACAGTCTCCCAGCACCACCTGGCTTCCATTACGGAGGGGGGGGGGGGTCACGGGGGGGGGGCGTCGGGGGGATTATCTAACACACAAAGCAAAGCACATTCAGTTTAGAACACTTCAATCAGCTCCTGCTCCTGCTTTACACCAGAACACCTCAGAACATAGTACCTCAGACCAATGTACGTCAGACATCAGTACCACAGACCAAAGTACGTCAGACATCAGTACCACAGACATCAGTACCTCAGACATCAGTACCACAGACATCAGTACCACAGACATCAGTACCTCAGACATCAGTACCACAGACATCAGTACCACAGACCTCAGTACAGCAGTACCACAGACCTCAGTACAGCAGTACCACAGACCAAAACACGTCAGACATCAGTACCACAGACATCAGTACCACAGACATCAGTACCACAGACCACAGTACAGCAGTACCACAGACATCAGTACCTCAGACATCAGTACCACAGACATCAGTACCACAGACATCAGTACCTCAGACAGTACTACAGACATCAGTACCACAGACATCAGTACCACAGACCAAAGAACGTCAGACATCTGTACCTCAGTAACTCAGACCTCAGTACCACAGAACGGAGTACATCAAACCTCACTACAGCAGTACCACAGAATGTCAGACATCAGTACCTCAGAGCTCAGTACCTCAGACCTCAGCACAGCAGTACCACAGACCAAAGTACATCAGACCTCAGTACCTCAGAGCTCAGTACCTCAGACCTCAGCACAGCGGTACCACAGACCAAAGTACATCAGACCTCAGTACTTCAGACCTCAGCACAGCAGTACCACAGACCAAAGTACATCAGACATCAGTACCTCAGAACCTCAGAACGCAGTACCACAGAACTGAGTACATCAGACTTCAGTACCTCATTACCTTAGAGCTCAGTACCTCAGACCTAAGTACCTCAGACCTGAGTACATCAGACCCCAGTACCTCAGACCTCAGTCTTAAGTACCTCAGAGCTCAGCACCTCAGACCACAGTACCTCAGTCACCAGGTGAACACTGTACACACTTCATGGAGACTCATGTAAATGGTAGAATTCAGTCTGATCAACAGGGGTGAATACATTAATCACACAGACATCATTTAAACAAACTGTACGGTTCTAACTTTGTGGAAACAGTTTGGGGAAGGCCCCTTTCTGTTCCAACACAAAGCAAGGTTGTGCCTCAACCTCATTTAAAACAAACGCTGCAAAATCTATGAGAAATCCTTCACAGAAACGTAGAACCAGACTGAGGTCAAACAGCAAGGAGTGGTGGACGGAGTCAGGGACATAGGTGCGGTGATACACAGTTCAGTCCCAGCTGCCATTCCTCTCTCTCTCTCTCTCTCTCTCTCTCTCTCTCTCACGCCGGTGAGGTCCTGCCCCCGCTCTCCACTCTCCATCACCTCTATGATTGCAAAGCTAAATTGTTTAATCGGTGCTCAACCACATCAAAGGCACGCCGTGAGCCTGCCCCCGGGGCCTGGCGCTCATTTAAAGACAACAATGCGAGCGCTGCCAAATCCAGTGGTGCCCAACCGCCGTGTACAGTCAGCAAGGTGAGAGGTATTCATTTAGTACAAAGGTCTCACAGCCAATCAAACCTCAAAGCCTTTGATGTGGACCATGCGTCTGAATCAGGTGGTACGCATATGAAAATTTATGCAAATCCGTTCATTTTGTACTCTGACTCTCATCTGAAGACCGGAGTTCTGTTACAGTCCAAATGGATTAGATGGATGAAGGCATCAGAACACCGACGACGGGAGGGGGGTGGTTAAAGGAGAACATTAAAGGAGAACATTCCAGTCTGATTGTTCTGAGGTTCTAAGAGCTCCTCAGAGTGTCGTATGTAATGTGAGGATTGACCGCCACTCATCCTCACGAGGTAATCACACTCTGCACACATGACGGAGTAAGATGGAGAACGTGTTCTGTAGTTGGTCTGAATGTGAAGCTCAGCAGGTGAGGTCACGATCATTTAAACCACATCCAGACGTCTGCAGGTAAATTAATCAAGCTCACATGATGAAGCCTTCACGTAACTATCATACATTAAAATCACCAGACTCATGAATTCCAGTCTCATTAATGTCAGGACTCAGGTTCTAACGGCGGAACACATCACATCATCAGTCAATTATAACCAATTAAATAATTATCCTCACGTTCACGCTCTCGGGCTCTGATGTGTTTATGACGTCGTAAAGCGAAGTGAACAGCGATAAACACAATCACACGGTCACTTTGACTCCAACAGTCAGAACCAAACTCACCAAACTCCGAGCTTCACTAATTACATCATCAGGAGCCATTTTAATGACCTTTCCCATAATCCCACTTACAGATAATAATTCATACCCTCAGCTGCCCCTGTAAACACATCACATGAATTAAAATTCTGATGCTGTCTCAGGCATGGTGGAGGTGGAGGGGGTGGAGGGGGTGATAGAGGTGGTACGGATGAGGTAGTGGATGAGGTGGTGGATGAGGTTGTGGAGGTGGTGGTTGAGGTAGTGATGGTGGATAAGGGTTGTGCTGGAGGTGGATGTGGTAGTGGTGGTGGTAGTGGGGGTGGAGGTGGTGGTGGATAAAGTTGTTGTAGTGGTGGATGAGGTTGTGGTAGTGGTGATGGAGGTGGATAAATTTGTTGTAGTGGTGGGTGAGGTTGTGGTAGTGGAGGTGGTGTTGCATGAGGTGGTGGTGGAGGTGGATGTGGTAGTGTATAAAGTTGTTGTAGTGGTGGATGAGGTGGTGGTTGAGGTGGTGATGGTGGATGAGGTTGTGCTGGAGGTAGATGTGGTAGTGGTGGTGGTAGTGGGGGTGGAGGTGGTGGTGGATAAAGTTGTTGTAGTGGTGGATGAGGTTGTGGTAGTGGTGGTGGAGGTGAATAAAGTTGTTGTAGTGGTGGCTGAGGTTATGGTAGTGGAGGTGGTGTTGCATGAGGTGGTGGTTGAAGTGGTGATGGTGGATGAGGTTGTGCTGGAGGTGGATGTGGTAGTGGTGGTGGTAGTGGGGGTGGAGGTGGTGGTGGATAAAGTTGTTGTAGTGGTGTTTGAGGTGGTGGTGGATGTAGTGCTGGTGGTGGATGTGGAGTTGGTGAAGGTGGATGAAGTGGTGGTGGTAGATGAGGTGGAGGTGGCAGTGGTGGAGGTCCATGAGACAGTAACTGGACTAATGAATGAGGACGGCGAATTTTTCCCGCGCTCACAACACCAGCGACTCTCTCCAAAGCCGCACCGCAGTCACATGACCGCCCGCTTAATTTAAACAGATGACGTAACGAGTCTGGAAACGTCGCCTGAGAGAGAGAGCGAACGAGAGAGAGAGAGCGAGAGAGAGAGAGAGAGAGAGAGAGAGCGAGCCTGCACACCATCACGTAATGGAGGCTGAAACCACGGTGACCTCAGACAAACACCACGCGAGGACGGGTCTGCCTGCAGGCCAATCAGAGAGCTGGACCGGATTTGTTCTTTAAATGCCCAACAGATTTGGTTCTAGTGGAAGCGCAGCGGTTCTGTGAACGGGTTTGGACCTGGGATCATCTTACAGCTGAACTGGGGTTGAACCCGGCCGGCGGGGTGGAAGGTTATTTTCAGCCCACGGCGTCACCCTGGAGTCCTCAGAGCGTCCGGCAGAGACTGCGCTCAGAACTTAACCCTCAGAACCCTGAGATTCTCGACATGATGCGTTTGCACTGCCTGGCTGATTCTTGGGGGAGTAAATAATAATAATAGTAAATAATGTGTACACGGCTTCCTGAGGGTTCTCATCAATTCCCGTTCCTAAAAAGGTTCTTCCTAATTATTCCTGTCATTAAAGTCCCTTTCGGATGGTGAAGTGCCCCGCAGAGCGCCCCCATGAGCCCATCAGCCTCAGCTGCACGCAGTCGCCGCTGCTCGGCTCTGAACGGGAAATAGGGGAACGGCAGATGGCCCACGCCGGGAGAACCCAGAAGGCCAGGAGGCCGGGGGGCCGGGGGGGCCAGGGGGCCGGGACCGCAGTCAGTCTGGAACGTATTAGCAGTTAGAGGAGCTTACAACACGGCACGGCGACCAGGAAACCAGAACCGCATGCTGCGTACAGTGCAGACACCGCGAGTGTCTCTGAGACAAAGAGGCAAATTCTTCCGGGGTGGGTAGGGGGGGGGGGTTAGTGAGGGCAAAACACTATAAAATTAGATGGAATGTCAGCCGTGATGAAACTGCGCATTTAAGGGTTCCCCAGGGTTCTGCAGCACGGCGGCGTGGAGCCGAACGCATTAGAGAAATTAACACGAGGCTCATGTTCCAGATCTCAGATCAGTCCAGAACCCCCTCTGAGATCCTGAATCATGTCGCAGCGCAGGTACCGGTTCTTTCTTAAAGCCCAGAACCACGCTGAGGGAAGCTTTCACTCAGAGAACCCACAAAACAAAAAGAGTGACCTCCTGAAAAACCACTGGCAGTAAAAGAGAGCGCGGCGGTAACGTGGGCGAGCATGCTAATGCACGGGGTACAGAGTGTCCTCGACCCACAGTGGGTGCGTCCCCGTCTCCCACAGGCCGCCTTTGTGTTCTCAGGCTGAATGGGGTTGGATTTGCCTTGTCAGGGCAGAACATCCCCACAATGCGGTTGCAGGGAAGCCGGTGTCTGGGGCTCGCTGTCCGGTCTGCGGTGAGCATCCGCGGCCTCTGGATGACAGGTTTGGGGCGCCGTGCCTCGACGCCTCGTTATGTCTGCTTTTGTGAAGCGGGAGGGCTGACAAGGTGAGGTTTATCATAACAAAGAGACCTGCCATGTTTTAATGGAACGAGGAACAGAGGCAAAGCGAGGACCGCTCCTGATCCCGCTGAAACTGTGCAGAACAACAACAACAAGAGCGGTCCCAACACCGATCCATACCTCACTCACATGCACGCAGAACGTTCAGCGTTAATACGAGCCTACGGAAACGTTAACGAGATCTGTGACAATCCTGCATGATCGTTCGCCTTAAAGAAAGCACGACGTCCTGCTACAAAGAACTGACCGAGGAAGGAACCGCGGTTCTGTTTATAGAGGAAAGACAAACAGTAACAAAAAAAGCTGTGGGTCAAGAGGTCCGAACATTTTTCCATGTGTGATGCGCCTGGTCATTTCCTCTCAGACGACGTGAGAACCGGGGAACTGACCACGGTCTAACGGACATGTCACAGAACCCCGGTTCTCTGATCGATAATCATCGGGTCCACGAGATCGCGAGACATCAAACCCCTCTGAGGGGGAAGATCAGAGGAGCTCCGGTTCTCTTTTAGAATCCAAAAAGTGCACCGGGTCTCGTTTGTTCTCGACCTCTTCTCAGGGGTCCGGCGCTCACCCGCCCCCTCCAGGGATCAGAGAACCATCTGTTTATGGGACACGGTCCCCGAGCTGGACCTGCTGAAGATGCAGGCAGGAGCAGGTCTGCGTTAGTCCATGGTTCTCAGGAGAACGTTCTGATGTCATGCACTCAAAAACATCTGTGTAGCTGCTACAGAATCGAGCGACCTCACTCTGCTCATTCAAATACAGCTTAGGCATTATGACCATGAACGCTTAAGCTCCGCCCCCTCATCGTTTCAGAACACTTTTTTGAACAATTGTCTGCGTAAAACGTTCCTACAATACCAGTCACAATCACCTCGGACCAATCAACACCTCGCCTTCTAGTCTAGAACCAAACAACACTGTTTACCAACCAGAAGCCAATCAGCACTGCCTATACGAGCCTGGAGCCAATCAGCACCCTTTGTATGAGCCAGGAGCCATTCAGCATCATTTATATGAACCAGGAGCCAATCAGTACCATTTATACGAGCCAAGAGCCAATCAGCACTCTTTTTACATGCCTGGAGCCAATCAGCAGCATTTATACGAGTTATATTTAATTATTATATATTAATTATATATTAATAATTAATTGTATTCATAATGTTCTTTGGTAAATGTGAGCAATTAGTCGAGAACATGCTATTTGTGTTCAGGTTCTAATCCAGGTTGATCTTTTCTGGTTCTGGTCTGAAGGTTCCTGTAGACCCATACAGTTCCTGAACCATACAGTCCATCTGTGAACCTCTCCTGGAACCTCATCAGTGGAACCCTCATCAGTGGAACCTCATCAGTGGAAACCCTCATCAGTGGAACCTCATCAGTGAACCCTCATCAATGGAACCCTCATCAGTGGAACCTCATCAGTGGAACCTCATCAGTGGAACCTCATCAGTGGAACCCTCATCAGTGGAACCTTATCAGTGGAACCTCATCAGTGAACCCTCATCAATGGAACCCTCATCAGTGGAACCCTCATCAGTGAACCCTCATCAATGGAACCCTTATCAGTGGAACCTCATCAGTGGAACCCTCATCAGTGGAACCTTATCAGTGGAACCCTCATCATGGGACCTCATCAGTGAACCCTCATCAGTGGAACCCACATCAATGGATCCTCATCAGTGGAACCCTCATCAGTGGAACCTCATCAGTGGAACCCTCATCAGTGGAACCTCATCAGTGGAACCTCATTAGTGGAACCCTCATTAGTGGAACTTTATCAGTGGAACCCTCATCAGTGGAACCTCATCAGTGGACCGTCGTGTGACTGGGTCTCTGCTTGTGGTGGTGTTTTAATTGCAGGTCGTTAGGTGTTGGAGTTTTGAGGTGGTTACTCGGCGGTCTCACCACACGCAGGAGCGACCGCCTAACGAGCAGCTCAGTGCACCGCAGCATCTACGCCCGCCACCCGGCCACGGCGCGGTGACCTCACGCAGGCTGAGTGGAAAACGTTCCACCTGGTTCCATCATGTTCACGGGATTCAGTTCAGTTCACTACTGTTTGTTCGCTTTGGTATGTTCTCCGATGGAGCAGGTCTTATTTGGGTGGTGAAGGTGTACGGCCCACACAAGCACAGCGGGGTGACACGCGGCGGAACGTGAGACGCGTGGACGCGCCGTAACGTTCCTCCGTGACACAGAACTATGCGACCTCGAGGTCACGTGAGAGCAACCTGAGCTCCGCATGGAACAGCAGCAAACCCACTGGAGAACCTCCAGCTGCTGCGGTGGGAACCGACGTGCCCGGGCTACATACTTCAGACGGTCATAACGGGAACAGTCCCCCCGGGACTCCAGCCCCCAAACACAGGACACCTGTTTCCGTCTCTCTCTCTGAACCAGACGGGAACCAAACCCACCACGGTGTGCAGAACCACGGGGTTCCAGCCTCATCCTGCCCCCCTGAGGAACCGAACAGCGCTGCCGCATCACAACACACCTCCGAGGTTTGGGTTATTAGAGGAAACTCTGCCTCCCCTGTCTCATGTGAAGACACAGTGCAGGGATAGGACAGAAACCCAGCATCTGTCTGCAGCTGCCAAAGGAACCTTTGTTCCCTGAAACAACTGACCTCATTCATTCATCACTTTCAGTCAGTCATCCCTCACATCAACCAGGGTCAAGAATACATCCCCCACCCCCACCCCCCCACACACAACTGGATGATGTAACATAGAACCGGTTCCTACCTGATGCTCCATGTCTCCTCCTGGTGAACATCTAAAAAAAGAAATAAAATCAGACAGTATTATTCTCATGCTCTTATTCGACACTGCAAGCCACATGGTACACTACAGTATTAATACGTTCAGGTTCCTCTAGAACCAGAGACACTCCTGAATGAATCAGAACCTTAAGCACTGTGCATGAACTTCTACTGAAACAGTTCTGCTGGAGAGGAGACGTGTTGGGTTCTACAAAAACGGACAGCATTAGACCTTTTTAAAGTTCTCCTCTGCCTCCTCCATGCTTCACTGTGGTTAGAATGTTCTGTTGTCATGGAACCTTTGGAATGGGTCAATGTTGGTGAGATAAGCTTCATGTAGGATCACACGTTCAGCTGTGAGGGAACCCAGAACTCAGTGTGGAACCTTCAGGTGGCGCTGTGGGCTTCGTTCAGTGGAACCCTGGTGACTGTATAGTGCTGTCTGGCTCAGGATGACACAGCAGAACCAACTACAGAACCTCAGATGTGAAGAGTTTTGATTGGATGAGAGCTCCAGTTCACCAGAAGAACCTCGCGGGTTCTGAAGCTGGTCGAAGTTCCATGTTTGTGTCCGCAGCTCACGACGCCATCACCTGAGCGGAGGGCCGCGCCCGTTCATCACGCTGACCCGCGCCGCCGGCGTGCTCCGACGTGCCCTCCACCCGGCCCAGACGCGGGGGTTGTGTTTCTAATCCACTGGAGTCCTGATTTTCACCCTCAACCTGAGAATCTCTCTGGAGATCCTGGAGGATTTGTAACCTTAGCACTTCACCTACACGTTCCGCACAGAGGAACGTCCCGCACTCACGGGTTCTGTTGTCCTGTTCAACAGAACTAATATTTTGGTTAACCCTCTCCACCTCGGGGAATGTGATGCGGGGCAGGAGGGGCTATTAAAGACCGTGAGAACCCAACTATGAGACGGTGTGCTCCATGAACCTCAGAACCGTCAGAGCTCAGACAGGTTCCTGAAAAAGGAACTGAAAGCAGAAACCTGAGGTTGATTCATTCACTGGATCTTTTATTTCACAGATCAAAGAACAAAGACATTCAGTCTTTAATGAGGAACTTTAAAGACGGCACAGTCGCCTCACAGCAAGCAGGTTCTGGGTTTGAATCCTCCCCGTCATGTCCTTCTTGCGCCTCTGGTTCCTCCCCAATCTAAAGACCCCCCCCCGCCAGACAAGCTCTTCTGAATAAAAGGGCAGAACCCCCTGTAAAGGGGGTCCAGACACTGTACCACCCCCATGGCGTGCTCACCTTCTCCATGTTCTACCCCTGAGGCTGAATGCAGCGTGGTTCATTCTGGAATTTCCCTCACTGTTTACTGGGTTCTGTTATTTCTGGCAACCCTGTTGATGTGAAAGCAGACTTCGTGTACGATGTAGAGATGTACGCTGTGGAGATGAGATGTTCTGAGATGTTCAGAACCCTGGATCAGAGATGGGATCATCCACACTCACAGGGCACTCCATGGACTCTCCAGGACCTCCACAGAGCAGGTCCTATTAGGGTGGTGAACACGCCCCCCCAGAGGAAGTGAATGGAACGTGGTGGTGCGTGCGGCGTTGACGTTGGTGCGAGGGATCCGTGCGACTCACTCAGGAACATGGACCCCTCGCTGTCCCGGCATGGGCAGGTGAAATGAGCTGGAAGTGATCTGAGTCCCGGTTAGACGGCCTGCACGCGGCCCGCCGGGGACCTCCGATTACACGCAGCCCGCAGCCGGGCCCCCGCTCCCGCCCTGCGCGGGGGACGGCCGGGACAGATTCCGGGCCCCGAGCCAGAGCAGAGCCGATGGTGTTGACAGGATCACATGTCATTAAGCCATGCGTGTACAGCATGTGGGTTTGTGTTCCGAACACGGGGCCCCGCTCCTTCAGACGGCGCGGCGGAACCCGTCATCCACCTCATCCATCATTACACACCGCCGTCCTGCACGGCCTCGGGTTCCCGGAGCCTCCGGGAACTCCAAACACACAACGTACAGTAAACAAGAGACACACGTCCTTAAAGAACCACCAACGGGACGGGACTAACACACGACATACTGTACTGTACTCCAACCCTACTGTACTGGACTGGACTGAGGGTGGGTCAGTTAAATCTCTCACATCACTTTTTTTAGTATCTTTATGGTCCATTTTATGGAGTCATGCTGGATCGGAGAAGGGGCCTTCCCCAAACTGTTGTGATTGTGTAGGTCAGGTGTCTGATGTTCTGGAATTGGAGTGGATGGAACGCTTCCTCACTGTTCTCTCGTAATCAAGCTCAACCAACAAGCGGGAGATGGGAGGATACGGTGCCACGGCCACCGCGGAAACGCCACAGTTCATTACAGGAAGGTGAGGCAGAGGCAGGGGGGGCAGGTGGAGTTCTCCACCCAGCCGCGTTCCGTCACTTCACAGGGGCTCCGTCGGCCTCGCGGCCGGCCCCGGGGCTTAACCCTCTGCTGGGGCAGAACAAATCCCGGCCTCCCGAGCTGCTCTCAGCGGGGTCGTCCATCTCCATCCGGCTGAACCCCACTCGTCGCCAGCTGTTGGCTCGTGGGCCCTTGGTTTTCACTTCAGAATCAGATGGGTACACACACACAGGGCGAGGTGGGCGGGGTCATGAGAGACACTCAGACTCGATCCAAAACCGACCAGACCATGAGACAGTGAGAACATGAGACAGTGGGACAATGAGGCCAAGAAACAGGGAGACCATTAAACAATGAGACAGTGAGACAGTAAGCCCATGAGGCTGTGAGACCAAGAAACAGGGAGACCATTAAACAATGAGACAGTGAGACAATGACCTCATGAGACCGTAAGACCATGAGACAGAGGAGCAGGTTTGTAGTTCTCCGCCTGCGAGGTACGAACAGCTGCAGACGGCTCCGTCTCATGTTTTTCGCCGAGTCAGGGAAATGTAGGTGTTTTTATGAGCGTGGTGGTGGGGTAGCAACGCAGTGCAGGCTGTGCGGGGTGGGAGAGGGCATGTGTTCACATGTCAGATATCAAACACATGAAGCTGTGAGTGAACGCGTTTCGAGTGACGGGATAGGCTTCAGCACCAGTGCGTGCGTACAGGCATCCATGCTGATTTGTGGGATCATTCAGCATCAGCGTGAGAGAGTGAGGATCATGTGACGTGGAGGTCTGACCCGATTTGACGTCCCTCTCTTATCTGAGGCCGGGTGTAAAACGTCGATCCTGTTAAACGTCCCGGTGACAGAACAGCGCCTCCTGCTCGGGGGTTTCAGATTTCCCATCACTGAGTGGTGGTCCCCATTCATCCCAGCTTCAGGACTCACTAAGCCCCTCTGAGAAGCAGACTTCATTTCGTTACGGGGCTTTAAGCCAAATCACTCTCTCACCCCGTCCAGGCCAATTACCTCTGAGAACGGACGCACACACACACACACACACACACACACACACACACACACACACACACACACACCCTGGTCCAGGACTTCCCGGTACCTCCAGCCTTGTTCCCAGGCCCCGAACACCAAACGGTGCCACGGCGCTCAGCCACGCCAAGATTAAACAAACACATCTGGTTCTGCTCTCCGTTCGGACGGAACCGAACCGGGTTCCCACAGGTCCCGTGCCCCAGAACCGGCACTGCTCATCTGACAGTGTTTGGGAAAGGCCGTGGGGGGGGGTCCACCGCGACACTCTAATGACGTGACGAAAAGCCTGGAAGTGGAGCAGCTGTGAACCCAGGGGCCTCACTAATCAACCACCCAACAGCCTCACCCGCCTCAGCCGCCCCCCGCAGGAGCGCCGTGAAACTACGGCGGGAGAACACACGCTCCGAGACGGCCGGCGGGAAGGGGGGGGATTCATTAAATCGAAATAGACATTAAAGTGAACACCAAACTGCACACACACACACACACACCCACACACACAACCACCCAACAGCCTCACCCGCCTCAGCCGCCCCCCGCAGGAGCGCCGTGAAACCACGGCGGGAGAACACACGCTCCGAGACGGCCGGCATGGGGGGAGGGGGGGCTGGTCATGAAATCGAAATAGACATTAAAGTGAACACCAAACTGCACACACACACACACACACACACACACACACACACACACAGTGGTCCATCTGTTACGGAGTAAAGAACGTCTATGAGGTGGAGCAGAAAGGTGGCGGTGTCTCAGATCGCACCGAGATACACAGATCTCTATGACGTGGACTATCCCTGCACTCGGTTTAACCCACAGAGCCACGCAGAGAAGATCCAGCAGAACACGGACGAAGGTTCCACCATGCGGAACCGGTTACCTTTCAGCAGATCCAGGATCTGTGATGTCAAGAAGTGATATCTTTGTGCTAGATCCTAAAAATGAAAGGTTCTAAAGGTTCTGATGGATGTTTATTGATACTGAGGGACATTTGAGATCTGGACAGGTGTAAATTCTGCAACAATCAGATAGAACAGCACTGATCTGTGAATGGGAGGCGGAGCCAGGTACTACAGGTGAGCTCCACCCCTCACCTGTACCCTCACCTGCACCCTCACAGCGCCACCATCATACTGTACATTCAACAAGACGTACAAATGATTGGCATGTGATCTTATATATGTATTTCCTAAAGGTCCTCCTTAACATTAGTTGATAAACTGAAACAGAGAGGACTTAAAGTAAAGAAATTAAATAATAAAGCGGGAGAACGCTCACCTCGCTCTTCTTGGGCCGTGTCCGGGTCACTGAGACAGAGTGAGGCGGGAGTCGTGGTCCATGGTAGTCCTTACAGCGAGGTCCAGCGCTCAAGCTGCTGCAGAGAGACTGGTTCTCATCGGTCCCCAGCGCCGTGACGTTCTGCAAAGACAGTGGAACCACGGTCATCACGCACTGCGCACACACCCAGCGCCGGGACAGGATGAGCTCACACAGAGGGAACCAGAGCAGAGGTCAGCGGGGAACCGTGTCAGGGGGACGTCCGACCCGCTGACTCGGCTTTACGACGCCGAGTGGAAGAGTCTGAGGAGCTGAGATGTTCGCGACATGCCTCGCACCAAAGAGGACGGACTGGTACGAGAACACGGGCTGAAGAACGGGAGCTTTGTCTGACGCTCATGAGGAACCAAAAGCCACTTGTTTGCGTCTGAAGTCTGATTATGACTGGAGCGTCATGCTGCTTTAGAACTGCCATTTAAAGTTCCCTGTGGCGGGGCGTCCGCACAATGGACCTCTGTTCCGTCTCAGACCCATCCGTCCTGTGGAACCGCGGCCGGACAGACGTCGGCGTATCATCAGAGGGCCGAGACGCCATGCGGACGCGGCGGCCGGTTCAGGACGATGTCCAGGTTCACGGCAGACATGACGACATGTCTGTAACGGCGTGAGAACCGCTTTGATTTATAATCCATTTAAAACAACTGTCCCGCTCATATACCACCTGCTGGAGAACCCCAACACATTTCATACCATTCAGTTCAAACCAGCGTGAAGCGCTTTGGTATGTGCTGCTGGTGTCGGGGCTCCGCGAGAACCCGGGTCAGAGCAGCACACCCGACACCAGCAGACTGACCGACTGACACCGGGGCCACGCCCCAAAACACATCTGACGACCTCTCACTGTGTGGACCGGCGTCCTGTCCTGGGTGTATCTGCACAGCGCCCGAAACGTTCTCCCCTGGATGGGCATGGGGAACCACCCCCCATCCCCCACAATCCAAGTAAAGGGTTTAAGTGGAAGATAATAAATGAATGAATGAACAGCGATCCGATTCCCGATCAGCACTAAACCTGTTACACTGTTTATAAACTGTTCTGTACTTTGGCCACTAGATGGCAGTGTGTGATTGTTAGAGAAACCGGAATCCTGTTACTCAGCAAACAGTGTTCGCTTTAAAATCCGGAATAGATTATGTTGAGATCAGATTATTAACGATTTAGTTTCTAATAAAGACATTTCTGAATCAGAGCTTGTTTTTTATTACAGTGTGTTTGTAAGTGTTTTATTAAAGTAATCAGACTCTCGAGGTTGTGTGTTATTCTGAATAAATCACGTAAAGAGGTGGCGCTGTTCTCCACTACACGCTGGGACTATATCACTAGAATGAGGCCACGCCCCCTCGCACCCTGTTACTGTAATATACACAGAAATGTGAACATGCCCACACACACACTCTTTATTATTGAATTGTCAATGTGTGTGTGTGTGTGTGTGTGTGTGTGTGTGCAGAGACATGAGATGCTAACAGAGCCAAATTCCAGATATTTTGGGAAATATGGAAATCCCGCCCATGTTCTTTCTTAGGTCACAAAAATAGGCTGCGTCCGGGGAACAGAGGTTCTATGGTTACCCTCTGAATGTCTGCATGCCGGAACCGAGCGGAACATCAGCTCAGCGGATCGTTAATCAGATCATTATGATTTAAGAGGTTTTCTGAATGAAGCCTTCAAACTAAACACACAGAACAAAGGTCTAGAACCTGAAATGGTATAAAGGTCTAGAACCTGAGGTGGTGTAAAGGCCTAGAACCTGAGGTGGGGTAAAGGCCTAGAAACTGAGGTGGGGTAAAGGTCTAGAACCTGAAATGATATAAAGGTCTAGAACCTGAAATGATATAAAGGTCTAGAACCTGAAATGGTATAAAGGTCTAGAACCTGAGGTGGTGATGAGGTTCAGAACCTTTGCAGGGTTCTCTGAGACCCATGTGTTCTCTGGTCTGTCAGTTACGTGAGTAAACCTGCAGCATGTTCTCAGTTTGGGTTCTTTTTGGACAATCAACAAGTAATTTGTGAGAACAGTTTGGGGAAGGCCCGTTCCTGTTGCAGCGTGACCGTGCTCTGGTGCACTAACCCGAAATTCATGAGGGCAGTGAGTACGGTCTGAGCCAATCAGTGACGAGTCTGTTCAGAGGCCTCTGCTCAGTCGGGAGGTGGAATGAAAGGGAACGGCGTGTTGGAACGTGGAGCGTGATGTAAATGAGCTCAGAGTCACCTGAATGCTAATGAGGAGCTCCATCCACCACACCAACCCCAGAACGCTTCGGTTCCCCTCAGAACAATCCTCACCTGTGCAGACCGCCGGCGCGTGCAGGGCGTGTCAGAGGGGGAGGAGCCGGCGCTGAGGGCGTCCTCTATGTCCAGGTTCAGCTGCTCCAGTGTCTTCATGAGCTGGTTCATAGACTCGGACCACGGAGACAGTGAGACCAGAGGAGATTCCTGAAGGTGGAGAGAACTTGGTTTAGTACGGTATATCCCACTAAGAGCGCCCCCTATCGTACCAACCTGCCAACCCAAAATATTCAGTTTACAGGCTTTACACAAACATCTGATGGAACTTTTCCTGAAGGTCAGGACCCTGAACCCCTCGTTCACAAGTTCAGCTTGATGAATCTGCTTGTTCCATCAGAGGGTCACCTCCGTCGGGGGTTCCCGGTTCTTCAGGTTCAGGTACTGATGGAGCTCGACCTCCAGGTTGAACCATCTGCACGGTGACGGTCATTTGTTTTTTTGTCCTTTTTGTTGGTTAAGCGTCACTGCAGCAGCCCTGCCTCATTTGTATTGTTGATTTTAAACACAGGGATAGGATCCAGTGAAAAGGACATTCCTCTTGTGGCCCCAAAATAATGTTCCGACCATCACGTGGCCCGTGCATGTCCCGCTGAGAGGGGTATAAATAGCCTATCCCGTCATGCACAGAGGCTTCACTTGTGTTTGGGAATTCAGGGAGCCCAAGGTCGTAAATCAGGTGCAGTTACTTCAGTCACCAGGCAGTAAATCCACATCCCTGACCCCAGAACGTTCCACAGCGAAAGTGGGAGAGCACGGAACCCAGCAGATCCTACAGTCCGGATGATGTGTGGAAGGTAGCATTAGCTTTTTATTACAGAGGGATGTTTTTAGCATTTCCTGGAATTTGTCTGAGGAGGGGTCAGCATACCCGTTAGAACCCCCGGGCGGAGAACGTTCTGCCCATCAATGCTCCCTCTCATCCACGCACAATCACGCTTTTGATGGCTGTCATGCAAGAGTGGAATGCGTTTGTCACTGGAAGCTGTCGGTGGAGGGCCCGAGACTACCCGTCCTGTAAAGTCCCATGGAATTCAGGAACGTTAGGAGCCGTGACCAATTAGAACGCGAGCGGACACGGATGGAACACATGTAAACACTCAACGTCCAGGACCCCTGATAACTCTGAGAAGACCACGCCCACGGAGCGGCCACAAAGTGAAGAGCTCTCCAGAGGTCAGACGTCACAGACAGCTACGGACCGCTGAGATACCAACACGACCCGAGATCCAGGATGTTCTGGGTCAAAGGAGAACTCTTTCAGGTCTTTGGGGGGGGTGTTTATAGTGGCCGGTCCCTGGGCTCCTGGTTAGGAACGAGACAGGAACCGAAACGATGGGAGACGGTAAAGGGAGTAAAGCACTGACTGGTTCTTCTGGGTCACTACAGGAACCCTTTACCTTTTGGAGGTCTTAAGCAGAATCTTAAGCGAGTCCGAATCCAGAGCGCGTTACGGAACCTCACGCGGAATGTGCAGAATGTCGGATGGCTTCATCCTCGAGGAGTCCAGACAGTACCCTCGATTCATCCCGGCCCATTGTTCGGCGCCGTGGATCCTGCAACACACGCTCGTCATGGCAACCGGGTTGGCGTGAGTCAACCCTCCAGATCAAGCCATCATTGTTATCTCCAGGAGAGAGCCATGACTGTATCTCTGCAAATTAGCCCCAGTGGAAGCGGCAGCGCCGGCCCTTTGACATGGAGATGAGGAGCTGAGTGGCCGGTTGAGGCGCTGCTCTGGGCCGCCCGCCACGCCATGCCACCCACTGAGAGATAGTCCCAAAACCGGGCCATTCACAGCGTCAGATCCGGGACACGGGAGATGGAGATGGCGCTGATGAGGATAAGGCTCTCGCTCAGAGACCTGCCGCTGACCATCTGCTCGGCCTTCGGCGACTCCGGGTCGGTTCTCCCACGAGGAGAACACTGTGCTCCCGATCTCCTGCTCAGTCTGAGTGAGGAATGTTTGGAGATGGTGCCCTCAGATGGTCAGCCTGCAGCGCTACAAGAACTTAAACGCGTCCCCTCCCACTTCACCTCCCTACGTTCTCACGTTCCTGCAGCAGAGTCACACGGCAGCCTCAGAATTAAGTTCTGATGAAGCCAAACTTTGTGGAAACAGTTTAGGGAAGGCCCGTTCCTGTTTGAATATGACAGTGGAATGAGGTTTTTAATTTTCTAAACGCTGTAACCCGTGGTGGACTGGACCGATGTGCATGTGATGATCTGTCTTGGGGTGGGTTTAGGGGGAGGGGAGCATGCAGGTTCTTACCTCTCTGCTGCTGTTCTCCTTGTCTGCCTCGTAGCCTGCGGTGGGCGTGGAGCCGCCGAGCTGGTTCTGATGTGGATGTAAACCATACTCTCCACCTCCCCCCTCTGGATCCACACCTCTGCCCCTTCTCCTTGGTCTTCTGTGCCTGTAGGTGCACCGCATCATCTCCACAAAGACATCATCATCATCATCATCATCGTCATCGTCGTCGTCCTCCACAGAGGACGTTCCAGTGGAATCGGAGGTTTCACGGCCGCAGCGGTCAGGACCCGAGGTGGAGTCCGAGAACGTGATGGAGCTGGGCTTGTGCTTGATGACTCGGAGTTCTCTTCTCTTATTGGTCTGGCAGGAAGCAGACGGACGCTGGTCAGAAACGCAGACTGGACGGGGTCCGATGAGAGGACACACACACGACCGGGAACCGAGTTCTGAAGTGGAACTTAGTACCAGAACCTCTCTGCTTCCTGGTGAAGGTATGAAATCGTGACCGTCGTGACCATTTCCACCCCGCTCACGCCGACGTTCCACAGGAGGAGTCTCCTGGATCCCAAACCCTGTTGGACGTTCATACACACGGTCCTGTGTTGGAGGGGCACAGTTTGGGGTAACTCCAGGTCTAACGTCGCCCGGTGCAGAACAGGATGCTTCCAGTGGTAGACAATTAAAATCCCCTGGATCCACCGCAGGGTTCTGCCATGAGGACGGGGTCACCGGTGGGGTCAGAGGCATCGGCGAGGTTCGTGGTTCCTTCAGCGAGGACATCGATGGAGCCTCCATGACTCACCACAGATCAGTCACACGGTATATAAGAGAGAACCTCAGTCGGTAGCCCTGACGTTCTGAACTCATGATGTTTGAACATCTGGATGACGTCTTCAAAACGTTCCACCTGAAACAGAGGACACACAGTTCAGCTGCTGGATGGAGATTCGTTATTAAAGGACTGTGAGGACCATCAATGACGTCAACGTGGAACCATCGTTCTGATATCAAACAGGTCCATCAGCCCAACCAAACATTAAACGTGACCCCTGTGAGGAACAGCATCACGCTGTTTCACCCCCCATCCCCGCCCCCCCCACCACACACACATACACCCCAACCCCCACACTTCAGATGATGCACCTTGGCAGAGGTTTCAGATTGGAATGTCTCCTCCGTCGCAGCACTACAGAACCTCAGTGACGGGGTGGAGCTGTCGTTTGGGGGTGTGTGTGTGTGTGGGGGGGGTTAATGAGGGGGTTGTTAGTCGGCGCGTTAACTGCGGCCTGGACAGAGCCCTGTAGCGGGCTGATGAATGGACCGGTGTTCCGGAGCAGCCGGTGGGGGGTGAGGCGCTGGATTCCTCACACGGCTTATGTCACGGCCGTCATGCCTGAAACAGATCCAGACACGAATCCGACCTCGTCTGCAGACAGATGTTCAGCCTCGCAGATACTCGCTTCCACACACTCATCTTCTCTTCCTGTAGCACTCACGCATCATTAGAACACTTCCCGGAGAACAGATACCGTCCAACGTCCGTCACCTTCTCAGCGGCAGTTCGTTTAATACAGGCCGTTAATTAAAACCTGATTAAAGGAACTCAGAACGCGTTGATGACAAACAAACATCTGGACATTAAATCTGCGGTTCTTATTCAATCACAGAACATCCACGAACCGTTCCACTGAGGAACAAGTGAGGCACCACCACGCTGACAACATCCTCCACCCTAATACCACCCTGACCATCAGAGAACCGAGCGAAGGGGACGAACAGATTGGACCTGTGGAACTACAAACCCCAAGACAATGTCCACTGAGCTCCACCACACAGCCGGACCTTCTGAGGCCGGAGAACAGAGTTCTGCCAAGAAACCAGGCAAGATGGAGGGAGAACATACAAACTACACCCACGAATGCCCCAGACAACCAGCACATGGGGGGGGGGGTGTTGACTGTGTGCGGGTTACCCTCCAACACGTCTCTGACTGTGAAGAGATCCCAGATGTGTGCAGATATGAGGAGAACATGCAAATACAGCGGACCTCCGGGGGACGGAGAGTTCCAGGTACCAGAGGAGGAGGTGTAAGAACTCGGGAACCATCATGTGGTTCTCTCTGTGAAGAACCCAATCCTCAGAACACAGACCCTCCAAACCGGCCCGGTCCATCCGTCAGGGTTCTGCTGTGCTGTTACCGTGAGAACAGCGCCGCGCCGCCACAGACCTCGTCTTATCACACACACACACACACACACACACACACACACACACACACACACACACACACACACACACTCAACCTTCAGAAGCAGATAAGTTACCAAGGTCAGACCTCTAGAACCGTAAAGCTCCCTGACGGAACACACGGTCAGCTCTGGATTAAAGACAGAAGGAACCCACAGCTGCAGAACAAGGACGGGCTCTTACAGACTGATGGAGCGTCACAGGGTCTTTGGCATGTTCTCCTTCATCATCCGAAATGTAACTAATTCTTACATTTTAATCTCATATGAAGTTCTGTTACCAGATGTTTTATAAAACTCCAAATCATGGAGCCACTTCAGATTTTTGTGGCAACAGTTTGGGGAAGGCCCATAGAGGTGAGTTTAATGTGGAGGAACCAGTACAACTCATTTATTTATTTATATAGCGCCTTTTACAACAGGAACTGTTTTACAACAGGAACTGACCCCCTCAGAGTGCTGCGCAGAGGCTGTGATCCAGGGTCTGTCCTCCGACATCGGTGACTGACCTCACTGACTGACCTCACTGACTGTCCTCTCTGACTGTCCTCTGAGTGATCACCCTACAGAGACCGAACACTCCACCCATCCTCGTCCTCCTCAGTCCCGGCTCAGAGGGATCATGAACATGAAATCCATCCTCACCAACATCACCATCACCATCAACAACACTGAAATCTTTGTCCTGTCAGTAAGTTCATAAAGCCACAGACCTCCCTCCGTCGGGATTAAAGGCACGGTAAGTGAAGATTAGAGTTCCCATTCAGCGGAACATGTTGAGGGGTTGAGAACGTGTGGAGGAACCACATAACTCAGACCTCCAGCTCCTCTAACACCTGTTCTGACAAGTCAGCAGAATGGAGGAAGCCCGTCCTCGAGCTGCTGATCTTACCTTCAGAGCAGTTCAAAGTGATCATCGGTTCTCCGTGCCGCAGAACCTCACGGCGCCTCGTTCACTCTGCTCCAGGAGACGAGAGCGCCGTCATCGCGGATTCCAGAGAAGGCTTCAGCGTGCAGAGACTCAACCGAACGGGGAAGGACTGAGGAGACAGCGCCGATGATGAAGAGGAGGAGTCTGCTGCAGGGGGCGAGCGAGTGAGCGAGCGAGCGAGCGAGGAGGAGAGAAAGCCTGTTGTGTAAACAAGCGACATGCTCAGGGCATTGGGATGTAAATGTGCTGTAGGTGGAACCGGTCAGCCGGGCTGGACGCAGGCCACGCGGCACTCGCAGAGACGGGACGGCCGTTCACTGGAGCTCCACCTGACGGAGCACCAGGAAGCACGCTGCCCTTTAAAGGTTAACCCAGAGGAGAACCCTGACACAGGAGGACCAACGCCAAGCACGTTCTCACAGTCAGACCGGTCCTGCAGAGAGGGGTCAGAGTGGAACCTTCATGCACTCTGTCGTTCTGCAGGACCGTTCTGTGGTCCATCTGCTCCTCCACACACTGCATCACATCTCTTTACTCTGAAGTCGACGGCTTTGATGATGATGCATGTTCATTAAACCGCCGTGACATCAAAGGACGGCACATCTGGAGTAATTACAGGTTTGAGGTGTTGCATAAAGGATGGTGTGCAAACGCCGGTCACGTCTATAAAAGGAGACCAGACTGTAAGCAACAGGACGAGGGAGGAACGCCGAGGGAGAACGCCGACGGAGGAACGTCGAGGGAGGAACGTCGAGGGAGGAACGCCAAGGTATTCCACCCATGAACCAATCATTCACCTTATTTACACCTCTCTCTCTCTCTCTCTCTCTCCTCTGAAATGCCCTCGCTCGCTCGTCTGCCAGCCCATAAAAGGATGAATCCTTCATTAGCCTTCGTTTTAATTATGGAGACATGAACGTGACCTCAGGACCCTCACAGTTCACTCACATCCTGAAGGGGGCAGTGCTCCCTGCTTTCAAAGGTTCAAAGGTTATGCTTAATCCCTAAACCCTATGGCTGTGTTCACGCTCACTCACTGTTACACATCTAGTGCACTACATAGTCTCATTCGTGGAAATGCTGCGTCATTTGTGGCGTACGTCCGATGGACCATACGGACACCCCCGAACCCCGCTGCACCACCATGTCGGAGTCACGGCAGCACTGAGCGTCATCCACCACCCTAATGAGACCCGCTCTGTGAGGATCCCAACCCGGAGCTGGTGCAGCATGGGTGACAGCTGTGGTGACTGGATAGGGCTTAATTAGGTGGAATGCCTCCCCCCCCACACACACACACACACACACTTAAACAAACACAGCATTCACTTTTAGAGGTGGAACAGGTCTGAGCACGCTCGGGGGGGGGGGGGGGGGCGTCCCAAACACAGTATGGAAACTACCCGCGTGCAGTTCAGGGCATGTTGTGCTGTGTGATCGGGACTCTGTCCCTTTAAGAGCTGAAGCAACCTTTAAACTTCAAACAGGGTTCAGACACAAACACACCTGCACCGGCACCACCACCACCACCACCATGCTGAGAACCATCCACCACCCTAACAACACCCGCTCTGTGGGGTCCTGATCAGCAGAGAGTGTAGAGAATCAGATGGATGTCCCATTGGGCAGAGTTAGGGTTAGGGTTAGGCCCCCGCAGACCCAGTCGGCCATGTCTTGTCCACACTGCTGACCTCTAGTGGACGTTCTGAGGAGACAGCATTCAGGGTGGAGGACTGATGGCTCGTGTAGATCGCTGTCCCTACACCCCCCCCCCCCCCCACACACACACACACACACACACACACACCGGCCTCAACTATTGACTCTCTGAAACAAAAGGTTGCAGACTTGTGATGACAATCCATCCACGGCAACCCCAGCGCTGCATCGTGGGTAGGAATTCCGGGAATGTCCAGCTCTGATCGAGTATTCCACTCTGAGAGCAGATTCCCGGCATTCCATAAAGACAGAAAGCCCCCCCCCCTGGCCGTGACTCCCCCGCCGCCGCTGCAGGCAGAGCTGCTGGATCCCTCAACATCAAGCCCCTGCAGATGAAAGACCTTCTCTGACTTTGTTCTTAAAAGAGATCTGAGCTTTTTCTTGGGAGAACCGTCATGATGTCACCGTCATTCCTCAAAAGCTCAAAAAGTCTGAGCTTCATCTGTGAAACGCGGGTGGAGGGGGGGGGTGGAAGGTGGAGGAGCATGCTCAGTGGTGGAGCGGTCCAGGATCTGAACTCATGATGTGTGGATTCAGGTGTATGGAGCAGGCACGTTCTCCACCATGCTGTGCACCAGGAGCAGGACTTTAAAATGAGAGCGGAGCCCGGAACCTTCAGAGGAACCTCACACTGCAGAACGTCTCTCAAAGGAACATCATCAGAAATGAAATGATCCGTCAGTGCAGAGAGCAAATCAGGATTTATTAAAACCAGAAAACTGAATCACTAAATTTAGGAATCAGTTCTCATCAAAAACGAGATTGGTAAGGGTTTTAAGACTTTTGGTTTGGCAGGACAGGTACAGGACAGGGACAGGTACAGGTACAGGTACAGGGAGGACATGCAGACGCCACAACCCGGGAATGGAACCCTCACGCTGTGAGCACCTGAGCGGCTGAGAACGACCCGCACGGCTTTTATGGAAGAACCAGCAGGGACCCACACTCCATCCTGCCTGAGCCGAACCCGGGTCATGACCTCTGAGATGAAATAAGGAGCGGTCTGTGACTTTAACCTCAGAAACCTCGAACGCTGTGGACGCACCAAAGCTCCACCCACTGCAGACGAACCTGATACCATCTGACCAGCTCCAGCTTCATGAGAGAAACAACCTCCAGCCTGGTCCTCAGAGTGACCTACAGCTCTGCTGTATTTACACTACACACTGTACACACACACACACACACACTGTACACACACACACACACACACACATACTGTACACACACACTCACTGTACACACTGTACACACACACACACACACACATACTGTACACACACACTCACTGTACACACACACACACTGTACACACACACACACTGTACAGTACACACACACACACACACACTGTACACACACACTGTACAGTACACACACACACACACACTGTACACACACACACTGTACAGTACACACACACACACACACACTGTACACACACACACACACACACACACACACACACTGTACACACACACACACACACACACACACTGTACAGTACGTACACACACACACACGTACACACACGCTGTACAGTACACACACAGACACTGTACATACACACACACACACACACACTGTAAAGTACGTACACACACACACGTACACACACACTGTACAGTACACACACAGACACTGTACATACACACACACACACACACTGTACACACACACACACACTGTACATTACACACACACACTGTACACACACACACACTGTATACACACACACACACACACACACTGTACACACACACACTGTACACACATACACAGACACTGTACACACACACACACTGTACACACACACACTGTACACACACACACACTGTACACACACACACACACTGTACACACACACTATAAACACTGTACACATGACAACTTTTAAAGTTTACACACCTTCCCTTTCTATTTATTCATATTTTATTTTATTAATAATTTATTGAGGTTCTGTACATAACTGTATTAAAGTTCACATCTGTACTCAAGAGAACCAGCACTTCACACACACACACACACACACACACACACTAATGTGTAAACACAGACTCATTAACATATTTATTATTAAAACCTGATCAAACTGTTTTTAGTTATTTTATCAAGTGATAAATAAATTAATTAATTAAATAAATCAATAAATTGATATAATATTTATTTTCTTACCTCGTTTAGTGATGTCTGGATTTCAGAGATCCGGTTCCTCAGCCTCGTCACAATAAAGTGTGCAGGGTTCTGCGACAGACAGGGGTTCCACAGAATCATCTACATCGGTGTGTGTGTGTGTGTGTGTGTGTGTGTGGAGGATCAGCAGATGGAGGTGAGGCACAGCAATGCCCCGGGGAACACGGTCACGGCTGAGGAGAACACGGGGATTAAACTTATTAAATGACGTCTGGAAGCAGAACGTTATAAATAATGCAGCAGGCGAGGTTCAGAGGAGAACCGACTGCAGCTCCTCGTCCCTGAGGCTTTAAAGCTCCTGCTCCAGCCGAACCCTGCCTTTGGGTCGGTGTGTGAGAGACGGCCGGCAGGGCACGTCAGAAATGAGACGAATGTGTGAGCTGTCTAAAAAAACAGTCTGAATGATGCAGCACTGACCAAAAGGGTGTTGAAGACATCTGACATCGTTCTCATCTTCTGATGGAGAACCTGAACGTCTTCAGCAGGCTGAGAAAGCTGACGTGGTTGTAGGAGTCGAGTGTGAAGTGGAGCAGCATCCCACCAGAAGCAGGTACTCCAAGAATGGACGTGGATCTGAACCAAGAGCCTCAGGGTAAGCAGGAGGACAGAGCGGGAGGACAAAGCAGGAGAACCAAGCAGGAGGACAGAGAAGGAGGACAGAGCAGGAGGACAGAGCAGGAGGACAGAGCAGGAGAACCGAGCAGGAGGACAGAGCGGGAGGACAGAGCAGGAGAACTGAGCAGGAGAACCGAGCAGGAGGACAGAGCAGGAGGACAGAGCAGGAAGACAGAGCGGGAGAACTGAGCGGGAGGACAGAGCAGGAAGACAGAGCAGGAGAAACGAGCAGGAAGACAGAGCGGGAGAACCGAGCAGGAAGACAGAGCAGGAGAACCGAGCAGGAAGACAGAGCAGGAGAACCGAGCAGGAGACAGAGCAGGAGAACCGAGCAGGAAGACAGAGCAGAAGAACCGAGCAGGAGGACAGAGCAGGAGGACAGAGCAGGAGGACAGAGCAGGAGGACAGTGAGGACTTACTCTGTAAACAAAAGGCTTCACCTCCAACTGAATACATTTCGCCTGAACGGTCACTGAACACTGTTATAGAGCCTAAACCCCCCCCCCCCAATTTATAGACATTAAAGCACTTTCTATTAAATACAACAAATTAATTAATAAATAAAAGTATAGAGACACCATTAAATCTGATATCAGGGGTTTCATTATTATTATTATTATTATTATTATTATTATTATTATTATTATTATTATTATATTATTAGTAGTACTGTTCATTTTATTTTTTTATATTATTATTGGCATTCATTCATTCATTCATTCATTATCTCCCGCTTTATCCTCTATTGGGGTCGCGGGGGGGGGGGGGAGAACGTCTCGGGCGCTGGGCAGATAGACCCAGGACAGGGTGCCAATCCATCGCTGGGCACACACTCACTCACACAGACACACTCTATATGGGGCAATTTGGAGAACTCAATTAACTTGATCCATGTTTTTGGACTGTGGGAGAAAACCGGAGAACCCGGAGGAAACTCACGCGGACACAGGAAGAACATGGAAACTCCACCCAGATGGGGATTCGAATCGGGAATCCCTAGCGCTGAGAGGCGAACGTGCTAAACCACTAAGCCACCGTGCCGCCCTATTATTGGCATTATTATTTATTATTATTGGTATTAATTTTATTTATTATTATTGTTTATTATTATTGGTATTAATTGAATTGTTTTAAATGACGTTCCTGCAGAGCGCCTCTCTCACCACAGGGTGGCAGCAGCGTCACGAATAACTAATCGAAGCTGGTTTAATGCATGTTATTTAATCTCATTCTGAGACGTTTATTAAATTATATTCCGGACTGTGAGGTGGATTGGGGGGGGGGGGGGGGGGGTGGGGGGGGGTCTTTTGTCTCACGTGGACAGGGCGGATTGAGTTGCTTTAAAGAACTTCATTAACACAAAGTCTGATTAAACACCGTGTCCACGTTAATGACCCCCCGGTTTCACTCTGAATGATTTAATTAATGTTCTAATGAACTCTAACAGAATTAAAGCCACGGGCGGTGACGTCACTCACCGCAGAACCCACTCGCTCTCCTCTCTCTTCTGAATTTGGGTTCGTCTCTAATTATTTTAACTTTAGATCACAGAGCCGCCGCGGCCTCAGCTCCTCATCACCTGCACAGGTGAGTCTGCCGATCAGCCAATCAACACCACGGACCAATCACGTGCTTCTGTAGTCCTCATGTCCGCGTGTCACTCCGGGGTTTTATAATTCATTCATTCATTATCTCCCGCTTTATCCTCTATTAGAGTCGCGGTGGGGTTCCCCATGCCCATCCAGGGGAGAACATCTCGGGCGCTGGGCAGATACACCCAGGACAGGACGCCAATCCATCGCTGGGCACACACTCACTCACACAGACACACTCTATATGGGGCAATTTGGAAAACTTAATTGACTTGATCCATGTTTTTGGACTGTGGGAGGAAACCGGAGGAAACCCATGCCGACACGGAGATAACATGAAAACTCCACCCAGATGGGGATTCGAACCGGGAATCCCTAGCGCTGAGAGGAGAACGTGCTAAACCACCAAGCCACCGTGCCGCCCTAAACTTAATATGATGGAGGTTATTTATTAATTTAAATTCCACTGAGGCGGCACGGTGGCTTAGCATGTTCTCCTCTCAGCGCTAGGGATTCCCGGAGTTTCCATGTTCTCCCCGTGTCCCGTGGGTTTCCTCCGGGTTCTCCGGTTTCCTCCCACAGTCAAGGTCAATTGAATTCTCCAAAATTGCCCCATATAGAGTGTGTCTGTGTGCGTGAGTGTGTGCACAGCGATAGATTGCCCCCCTGTCCTGGGTGTATTTGCCCAGCGCCCGAAACGTTCTCCCCTGGATGGGCATTCTCCCCCCCGCGACCCTAATAGAGGATGAAGCGGAAGATAATGAATGAATGAATGTTAAGTTTAAAACTGAACGGGTTCTCCTCTACGTCACTGCATTAAAGAGCGTGACGTCAGACACCTGAGTGACTGATGTTCCAACGACCCAGAACCATGTGAACGACACCCCCCTCATCTTCAGAATAGATTTGAATTAAAGATACGGAGAAACAGCGACCTCTACTGGCTGTGAGAGGGTGGTACCAGATACCCCTGCGCTCTCAGAGGTCTCCACAGATCTGCTGCGTTTGGAGCAATCAGCAATCAGAACGTGAAAAATAAAAGGCTTTATTCAAACGGAACGCAGTTTAATAAATACAACAAACCAATAAAAAGTGAGGTGCACAGCACGACCACGCACGAGAGCAGCAGCAGCATGGGGGGGGGGGAGGAGAACAAACCAAACTCGAGAGAGGAGGAGGCTCCTGAGGCAGCATTCAGCGTTGAAATGCTCATGATGTGCTCACGTCGGTTTGGTTCAGCAGAACATGTGCAACGTTCCCAGACAGGTTTCTGCCATAAACGTCAGGAAACATCTGTAAACATCTGGAGAACATCTGAAGAACCGCAGTCCACGCAACAGAACTCACAGCGAGCGGCGTGAGCTCCTATAGGGACCACCGTCCACCCCACCCTGAAGATCCTGACCTCCTGAGAACAGCCCATCAGGACGGTCCTTATTGCAGCCGTTTTAGGAAGACGACATGAACACACCGCTGCAGAACACGTAGAGCCGAGCACCTCCAGCGCTCAACCCGAAGGGCTGATCGACCACGGAGAACCTTCAGAGGACCTGGAGATCAGTGCTAAATAAAACGCAGGGTTCCAAAAGTACCACTTTAAAAACAAAGCCAGGATAAAAGCCACACTCAGGACGGTTCTGAGTCCTGAGGAACCGCTCGTGTTCCAAACGTCCCGATAAAACAGATTTAAAATTCAGACAGAACTAAAACCCTCGGTATTAGGCTCCGCCCCTCACAGCCTCCACACACACACCTTCTCAGCCACCACACACCAGTTGGCGTGATCCAGGTATGTGTGCAGTATGTGCAGTTCCGGGACGTGTTCCTCGATCAGCTGACTCAGCTCCCCCTCCCTGAAGACGTGGTAGTACCGGAGACAGGACTCATTCTGCGTCCTCCACTCGGCGCCGTGCTGCAGCGACTCTGGGTTCTCCTGCTCCATCCCCCTCCCGTCCGCCTCTCCCGGACATCGGCCGGACACCAGATCGGGCAACGGCACGGCCGCGCAGTCCTGCACCAGCGCCACCGAGACGGGCTCGCTCCCGCTCGGCCCGGGGACGAAGACGTCCTCGTCCAGGCTGGTCCTGGAGGACGTGGAGGACGAGGAGAAGAAGCTGGAGACCTGTCGCATTAGACCACGCCCTCTAGCGCTCCTGGCTCTGGATTTGGGCGCGGTCTCGTCGGCGGCGCCGCAGAAGACCGAGAGTTCTCTGGACGAAGAGCGGGACAGACTCAGGCTGCTGAGGTCCAGAACCGAGTCCAGAGACCTGGAGAAGAACCAGAGCTTCTGGTTCCGCTGCTGACCGGGGCTTCCCGGATCCGGCTCGTCCACCACGGACGATGTGCTTCGGGCGTTCCGGTGCGTGTCGTCGGGGTCGGAGGCGTCGCCGATGCTCGGGGTCCCGCCGCCGCGCCGTCTGGGTCGGGCCGTTGACGTGGGGGGGTCGGGGTTCCAGGGAACGAAGACGTCCTGCTTCTCGAACTTGCGCCTCTTTTGTTCCATGGCCCAGACGTAGATCATGACACGCCCTCCGACCCGCAGCGTGCGCGCCATCTCCCTCAGCGCGCGGATCCGGCGCTCCTTGGTGGACATGTGATGGATGACTGAGAACACAACACACAACCTCATTCACCAACAACACAGAACCGTCTCCTCCTGGAACATCGCGGTACCTCCACATTCATTCATTGTCTTCCGCTTTATCCTCTATTAGGGTCGCGGTGGGGTTCCCCATGCCCATCCAGGGGAGAACATCTCGGGCGCTGGGCAGATAGACCCAGGACAGGGCGCCAATCCATCGCTGGGCACACACTCACTCACACAAACACACTCTATATGGGGCAATTTTGAGAATTCAATTGACTTGATCCATGTTTTTGGACTGTGGGAGGAAACCGGAGAATCCGGAGGAAACCCACGCGGACACCGGGAGAACATGGAAACTCCACCCAGATGGGGATTCGAACCTGGAATCCCTAGTGCTGAGAGGAGAACATGCTGACCACTAAGCCACCGTGCCGCCCCTATTTATTATTACTTCTGAATATTTATAGAGCTGTGTGAAGGAAACTCATTCATTATCTCCCGCTTTATCCTCCATTAGGGTCGCGGTGGGGTTCCCCATGTCCATCCAGGGGAGAACGTTTTAGGCGCTGGGCAGATAGACCCAGGACAGGGCGCCAGCCCATCGCTGGGCACACACTCACTCACAGACGCACTCTATATGGGGCAATTTGGAGAATTCAATTGACTTGATCCATGTTTTTGGACTGTGGGAGGAAACCGGGGAACCCGGAGGAAACCCACGCGGACACGGGGAGAACATGGAAACTCCACCCAGATGGGGATTCGAACCGGGAATCCCTAGTGCTGAGAGGCGAACGTGCCAACCACTAAGCCACCGGATACCTCCACATCATCTTTTTAATCATGAAACAGGTCTACGGTCAGGAGCGAGGACCTCCGATCCAACATCGGTGCCCCACCTCATCGAGTTAAAGGTGAATTTTAAAACAAAACACAGGAAGTGTGAATTCAGGACTGAGAGATCTTTAAATTCATCTCCATCTGAATAAAGAGAAGGCCCCGTGAACACCATGCTTACATTAATGTCTCCCCGAGGGATGACCGCGGGTTGCCAGGTGACCCACTTGTGGGTAATCTCCTGTATCCTGGTAACGGGGCATGTTTTCCTTCACTGATTTACCAAACGTTGATTAAAGGCCCTGGAACATTAGGTTAGGTTTAATAACAGAACGATGCAGATGAGATGTGAGAACGTGGAACCCTGCAGCACTGAGGGAGCGGAACCCCGAGCACCCAAACAGATGGACATCAGGTAGAACTTACTCCCATTAACTCCCATGATACCTGCGATGGAGAGCATGGCGTCGAAGCAGCCGTCTCTGTACGGCAGGCGCAGGCCGTCGCACAGCTGGACCTCGTGTCCTCGGCTCCCGGCGGTGTCCACCAGAGGGCGACAGACATCGCAGCCCAGTTTGAAGATGCTCTGGTTGATGTGCAGGTACTTGCCATTGCCACATCCTTTACAGATTGAGAAATAAAGGAGATCGGATTAGGACAGGTGATCAGATGTAGTTCCTGTCAAAGGTTCAGCTTATACGCGAGAAGTGGAATAAAGAAAATGTCAGAGAACAGACGGAACCTGGTAAGATGGATCCACAGGAAAGTGAAGGTGGAGTAATGTGTGGAAGACAATTCTGTTCATGTAAGAACCATGTTATGAGGGTCATGCCATCATGGATTGGTTCTGGGAACCTGAAGGCCCTGACATTTACAGTATCCAGAATGAGCTGTCGGTGTTCTCTCCACCAACATTCTGCATTCAGGGCTCAATGTTCCTCCAATACACCACCCCACCTTCAAACATCAAATCCAGAATCATCTTCCACAATGCAGAGAAACTAATCCACACTGCCCATAATCTCATGTTCGATTATTAAAATGCACCAGGACTGGATATCAGAATAACAAGTCTCCTCTTCACTGTACAGGATTCAGAAACACTGACTTGAAGCCCTCTTCACTGGGTACTCTGCAGGTTCTTCTCTTTAAGTTCTTCTGTTGTAGTCGGTGGTGCTGTGGTCTCATTCTGCATAACACTGAACTCTGTCGTGTTACCCGAGGAGGTCGTAACATTTCGGGGCAGCCCCATTCTGTAAATGTCATGACCTCAGGGTTTCTTTAATCATCAATAATTCAAACTGTTGCTCATCGGTTGAGGCACCTCACTGCCTACATGGAGTACCTGGTACCTCCACCACCACCACCAGCACCCAGGGAGATGGGTGAATTTAATGGAAATTAAGGGAAACTAGAGCAATTAACGTCTAATGAAATCTGACCCCGTGGGTGGCACGGTGTCTTAGTGGTCAGCACATTCGCCTCTCAGCGCTAGGGATTCCCGGTTCGAATCCCCATCTGGGTGGATGTTCTCCCCGTGTCTGCGTGGGTTTCCTTCGGGTTCTCCGGTTTCCTCCCACAGTCCAAAAACATGGATCAAGTCAATTCAATTATCAAAATTGCCCCATATAGAGTGTGTGTGTGGGTGAGTGTGTGCCCAGCGATGGATTGGCGCTCTGTCCTGGGTGTATCTGCCCAGCGCCCGAGACGTTCTCACCTGGATGGGCATGGAGAACCCCACCGCGACCCTAATAGAGGATAAAGCGGGAGATAATGAATGAATGAAATCTGACCCCTGGTGTAACTCTATGGTTCAAAAGGTCAACCCAGCCATTCAGAGTTTATCCTTATAAATCATTCATTAACATTATATAAAAATAATCAATCGCGTGTATATAAAGGAGAAATGAGATGTAAATGTCTTATACAATCTCTCGCTGCTGTTTATTTGAATAATTACGGTTTGAACTGCAGTTCTAACATGTTCTCCCTGCAAACGGACGTCTGTGCCGTGTTCAGAAGCAGCACTCTGTTCGATTGCTTGTTTGTAATTCAGCCGTGGCCATTAGTCTTTATGAGCCAACAAATAATTTCTCATTTCCAAAAATGCCATAAAGAAGGAAAAAAAAGAAAAAAGAGCAAGCTCATTATGTTAATGGTGGAATATTTCTTCAGTGAGTTAGAATGCATCCACACAGAATGAGCCTGAAGTCACGAACAGGAAAAGGAAAGAAAAAAAGTAAGATACATATAACTGCTGCAGCACAAGACTCCTGAAAGAATAAAAAAACAGAGAGGCAAGGTCACAGCAAGGACAACAGCAGAGATGGACCTGTTGGGGAGAAGATGCTGCTCTTACCCACGTCGGCCACGATGCTGCCCGCCTCCTGCTCCAGCAGAAACTGCCTGACCCTCGGCCACGCCTTGTACCGGCTGTCATTAAAGAAGGGTGCGATCCTCTCGTACACGCTGTGAACATGCTCTTTCTCCAGCTGACAGGCAGCCTCATCCATACTCTAAAAATCAGCCCAGAACATCTCACCACTCTGAGAGAGAGAACACACATTCAGAGATCGAGAGTCTGCCAGAGAGACAGTGGGACCAAGAGGAGTGTAACAGACAGAGTGAGCGAGCGAGAGAGAGAGAGAGAGAGAGGGAATATAAGATGAGGCAGAAGGAGACAGAGAGGAAAACAGAGGTGTTGCTTTGAACTGGGGTGGGGAGGTTTTCCCATGTGGAGTTTGCATGTTCTCCCTTTATCCCACCAGACTAGAAGCAGGCAGGTAACCCAAGAACACTTAATTACCCTGGCAAAGCAAAAAAAAAAAAAAAGGGGTAGTTCCAAACCCTGCACCGAGGCCAAGGCCAGAGAAGAAGAGCAGGTGCAGAAGGTTTTTTTTTTTTGCAGCCATTGCTGTGATTTTACTGTGATTCTGATCACTCCACTCCCAACATGCAGAGTTATGAGGATCGGATCCATCCATCTGCAGGTCTGTGATGGTGTAACACCATGTTCTGTTGGTTCTCATTAAGTGCGCGCAGTCTTGCGGTTCACGCCGCGGGCCGTGCATCGATGTCCCCCCCAGCTGGGAGGCCAGCGCTCCGGGTAAATGGCCCTCAGAGTTCTCTCTAATGAGCGAGCACGTACACACAGACACAGAGCAGCAGCCTTGTGGTTCCTGTTTGTGTGAGATCAGTAACAGCCCTCTCGACTGAGTTAGGCTCCCCGGTGAGAGCTGCTGCTCAGCCAGCCTAATTGAAATGCAGAGAGGCTCCGTGGAGCTGGGGCTGCGGTGAGCGCTTTAAGAGCCTGAGCACAGCGTGCACTCTGAATACGTTAAACCAGATGAGGGCACAGCCAGCGCTGTGGGTTTGGTTAACCTCCTTAACTAGTAAAAGGAATGCTTATTTATTTAGTAACCGGGTTACTACACACTGAATACTTTATTTATTACACACCGTCAGGGCTTCTACAGGAACTTAGAACAGATTCCACCTAATGTTTACAAATTAGATGGAATAACTAAAATGTGGGCGGCACCGTGGCTTAGTGGTCAGCACGTTCGCCTCTCAGCACTAGGGATTCCCGGTTCGAATCTCCATCTGGGTGGAGTTTCCATGTTCTCCCCGTGTCCGCGTGGGTTTCCTCCGGGTTCTCCAGTTTCCTCCCACAGTCCAAAAGCATGGATCAAGTCAATTAAGTTCTCCAAATTGCCCCATATAGAGTGTGTTTGTGTGAGTGAGTGAGTGTGTGCCCAGCAATAGATTGGCGCCCTGTCCTTGGTCTATCTGCCCGGCTCCCGAGACGTTCTCCCCTGGATGGGCATGGGGAACCCCACCTCGACCCTAATAGAGGATAAAGCGGAAGAAATTAATGAATGAAAGGATAACTAAAATGTTCTAAAATGGGACCATCCCAGCTCTGCAGAACTATCTGGAGACACCAGTTCTCAGAACCAACCTCTGGGGTTTAATTCAATTCAGTCCATGTTGGGTGAGTGTGGGAAAAGTGACGGACCCGGACCGAGCCCTGACCTCAACCCCATCCAACACAGCAGACCGTCAGCCAGAGATTCTCCTCCAACCTCAGTGTCTGACCCCTAATGAATCAGCAGAAAATCATATAGACACTTCAAGAGACTGGGACCTGTAATGTCTATGGGGTGCGGGGTCTGATTTCTCATAAATGGTCAGATTTCTGGGAAGTGAAACAATGGCACAAATGTAAACTCATGCTTTCCCTTTAGAACCACAGAACCAGAATAATTAAAAGAAACCCCAAAGGCACATCCCAAAAAATGTGCAATGATGTTGTAGCTCATCAGAAGGGCATTTCGAGCATCATCTGTGGCAGCGCTCCATCCAGCAGCAGCACCTGTGTTTGAGATGCGGGACATGTAGGATGTGCCGCCTCGTTCTATATTGAGACGATGCAGTCTGTGTGGGTGGAAGAGCCAGACAGTGCAGCAGTCCCTCATTACACAGGCTATTTATAAAGATCCAGCGTCGGGTACGAGCCGGGGCGGGCGGGCGGGGGGGGGACGAGCATGCGAAAGAGAACGAGGAGTTCTGCTGGATTAGTTCTATTAAAACCCCTGAATGCAGACGGCTTCAGATTCAAAACACTAAACCCACACGGCTTCATCTGGAGAACATGTTCAACATCCGAATCTGAGAACAAAGCAGGGAGACGGCAGCTGTGATGACTAACATTCAAAAGGGGATTACGATAATCAGAGGATCATAAGCAGACTAATTACCTTTATTATCCCCATCACATAATAGTTATGCAAATGAGAGCGCGATCAGTTAACAAGAAAATACTGCAGGGCTTAAACCAACATGACATCATACAGCACGGGACACATACACCAGGGGGCGATAAAGAGCAGGGGTGACAGACACCACACTGAATATGTGTGTGTGTGTGTTTATTATACGGATGCAGGTCAGGTGTATGAGACCTCACCCTCCACCGAATGACAGCCCAACTCAGTGGCGCTACTGAGAGGAGAACCGATGAAGGAACAGATCACAGAATTAACCTCAGATTTATTTTAAAAATCCATAACAAACCTGTAAATTTAATTTAGTTTAATTGCTTTATTAAAACCCACAGGGGGGCAGCAGAACCAGAACTCACACACCATCGGCAGGCAAGATTTGCCTCACATTTCCACAGTGTTAATTTAAAGATTCTCATAAAACATAGAGTTCATTTTTTAAATAATTAAATCAGTCCAGTGGGCGGCACGGTGGCTTAGTGGTTTGACACGTTCTCCTCTCAGCGCTAGGGATTCCCGCTTCGAATCGCCATCTGGGTGGAGTTTCCATGTTCTCTCCGCGTCCGCGTGGGTTTCCTCCGGATTCTCCGGTTTCCTCCCACAGTCCAAAAACATGGATCAAGTCAATTGAGTTCTCAAAAATTGCCCCATATTGAGTGTGTCTGTGTGAGTGAGTGTGTCCAGCGATGGATTGGTGCCCTGTCCTGGGTCTATCTGCCCAGTGCCCGAGACGTTCTCTCCCCTGGATGGGCATGGGAAACCCCACTGCGACCCTAATAGAGGATAAAGCGGGAGATAATGAATGAATAAATCAGTCCAGTGGGTGGCTCGGTGGCTTAGTGGTTTAGCATGTTCTCCTCTCAGCGCTAGGGATTCCCGGTTCGAATCCCCATCTGGGTGGAGTTTCCATGTTCTCGACGTGTCCGCGTGGGTTTCCCCGGGTTCTCCGGTTTCCTCCCATAGTCCAAAAACATGGATCAAGTCAATTGAGTTCTCAAAAATTGCCCCATATTGAGTGTGTCTGTGTGAGTGAGTGTGTCCAGCGATGGATTGGCGCCCTGTCCTGGGTCTATCTGCCCAGCGCCCGAGACGTTCTCCCCTGGATGGGCATGGGGAACCCCACCGCGACCCTAATAGAGGATAAAGCGGGAGATAATGAATGAATGAATGAATCAATCAGTCCATCTTCATCGCTGTAACGATGAGGCTTGGACACTCACAATCTCAGTTCTAATTAATCTCAATCTCAGTTCTAATTCATTACAGAGGTGTTAATGCAGGTGAGGTCTGGACTGAAGGTTTAGAACAGGGTGGAGGGGGCCTTCCCCAAAATGTTGACTCCAATTTAAAAGCCGTTGCTTTTTTTTTTTATTATTCATGGCCATGTTTCAAACGCATGTAGAAATGGAAGTAAATAAATATAAACCTAAACTCTCGCTCTCGATGTTTTTACCTCAGAATGTCGTTCGAAAGCAGCGGCAGAAGTTTCACATGAACATGGAGTGAAGGGTCAGTGCGGCTCTGAGATGTTTATTCGGGAATAAACCACAATAAAGCACAAAGTTCAGGGTTTAATGTTCGGAACTCGGACATGAGGGTGAAGGTTCGCTACTCACCGCACGCTGTTAGTTCCACATCCCAACGAGCCGCACACACACGCCGGCTTCAGCCGCTTATCGCCATCGCACCGTCCGCATCCCGACCCTCAGGGCGAGCACCGGAGACCGGACACCGGGCAGCGGGCACCGGAGCACCGGACAGCAGCCCCCGAGCAGCGGCGGCCGGTGAGACCTACGTGTGACTCGCAGACGGCTGGCTGTTGTTTTAACACCCGCATTCAGACAGAGACAGAACGCGTCCTCTGTCCCCGGACGAACATCAAGAACACACAACGAGATGTGGAGCAGGTTCAAAAAGACTGAAAATCCTAAAAAATAAAAAAAAAAAGACACGAGGATCAAAGAACAAGTCCGACTTCAAAGAGATGAATCAACCGCCCGCTCATCTCTGCGCCTCAGCTGTGCCTCGGTCGTTACTACGGAAAACTGACCGACTTCCATTTCACCCAATCGGCGCCCGAAGGCGAGGACGACGCAGCCAATCAGAGTGCAGAAGCATGGGCATTACCTATTCAAACACGCACGGAGGAGGCGGGACCGCCCGAAAAGAGGTGAGGAGGAATAACCAACCGTCCACTAACCGTCAAATGACAGGACTGTGTCCCAAATAGAGCCACGCTCCCTATTCCCTAAAGAGACGGCGCGCGGCCCTCCGGGGGTTCATCTATAGGTTTCTAACGCAGTGTGTTAGCGATCATCGCCAATCAACTAGTGACCACTTTGTGGTTTGGACGGCGACCTTACCTGACGAGCTTAACGTAAACTAAGCAAACAATAAGGCATGGCGACGTGTTTATGGAAACACGAGAAACAATCTATTTTCTACATCATCTTTAAAATACTCAACAATTAAAAAAAAATAATAATAATAATATATATATATTAACTAAATATTTCCTTCAAAGACTCTTAATACTTTAGTACACCAGTATAGGATTAATAAACCACCAGCTTTTAGGATGTTAGTAATATATAATTGAATTTACTACTTTTATTCATTCATTATCTTCCGCTTTATCCTCTATTAGGGTCGCGGTGGGGTTCCCCATGCCCATCCAGGGGAGAACGTCTCGGGCGCTGGGCAGATACACCCAGGACAGGGTGCCAATCCATCGCTGGGCACACACTCACACACACACACACACACACTCTATATGGGGCAATTTGGAGAACTCAATTGACTTGATCCATGTTTTTGGACTGTGGGAGAACCCGGAGGAAACCGGAGAACCCGGAGGAAGCCCACGCAGAAACAGGGAGAACATGGAAACTCCACCCAGATGGGGATTCGAACCGGGAATCCCTAGCACTGAGAGGAGAACATGCTAAACCACTAAGCCACCGTGCCGCCAATTTACTACTTTTCATTCATTCATTATCTCCCGCTTTATCCTCTATTAGGGTCGCGGTGGGGTTCCCCATGCCCATCCAGGGGAGAACGTCTCGGGCGCTGGGCAGATACACCCAGGACAGGGCGCCAATCCATCGCTGGGCACACACTCACTCACACAGACACACTCTATATGGGGCAATTTTGAGAATTCAATTGACTTGATCCATGTTTTTGGACTGTGGGAGTAAACCGGAGAACCCGGAGGAAACCCACGCAGACACGGGGAGAACATGGAAACTCAACCCAGATGGGGATTCGAAGCAGGAATCCATAGCGCTGAGAAGAGAACATGCTAAACCACTAAGCCACTGTGCCGCCAATTTACTACTTTATATATATATAGAGAGAGAGAGTTAAAGCCCTCTGTACATACTGTTCTCTGATCATCAGGGTCCCCACAGAGCAGGTATTATTAGGGTGGTGTATGATTTTCAGTACTGCAGTGCCACTGAGATGGTGGTGCAGGTGTGTATCCACTCACTGTACGCTATTTAACACACCTCCACCTTACACAGCTGTAGTTTAAGTGTTGCTGCATGGTGTGTGTTCCTCCTCCTCTAATCCTCGGTCAGTGATGCTGCAGGATGCTGCAGACAGGATGGAGGTGGAGGGTGATGGGTGTTTACGATGCACGGTGAGGCTTCTACGATGTTCTGCATGAACATGTGGACACACTGTGTGCCTCTCAATTATAGAATTCAGTCCGGTCACACACAGGAGTATTTAATCAATCACCTAGCCCTGAAATTAACACGACATGGCTTCTAACTTTGTGTAAACAGTTTGGGGAGGCTCTTTGTGCACGATGCAGTGTCAGAATTTGACCGGTCCAGAAACCCCATCCGACATCGGTGTCTGACCACCTCTGAATGAAGGAGTACAGATCCAGCGTTCCAGCTGCAGACACTGTGAGGTCATGACGGGTCCGGCGGGTGTCCTGTACAGACGAGGAAACTCGCGGACTTATTGAAACAGAATAGTTTATTAATTTATCAGACTGTAAAAGTGATTTTGGGGGGAGGTCCAACCGTAACCTGTTCAACACAGCGCTATTAAAACACGGGGTCCGCAGCACCCCCCTCCTGGTAATAAACACTGATTCGAGACGATGCAGGGCGGGACCGGTGTACAAAGGCGTGATTTCATCTTCAGGGTTTGTTTTTTATTTTATTTTTTCTCTCCTGCAGATGGACGCCTGCACGGCCATAGCTGGATGCACGCGAGGCGGGGGGGTGGGGGGTAAAAATGACGGACCCAAAAAAAAAAAAAAAAAAAAAAAAAAAAATGGAACTACAAAACCATTTACTTTTTGCTGCTCAGTACAGAATGTTACAGAAACACAATGGACACGTACGGCACGGCTACGACTCGCGCTCCAGACGTCGGCTCTCCTTTAATACGTGGACAGAACAGTGGGGGTGGGGGGGGGGGCAACAGTTTCAAAGCCGAGGGGGTAAATGCTATACAGTTTTCTCCCTAAAAGTGGGGGGGGGGGTGGGAGGGTGGAGACGAGATCGAACAAAGGCTATTTACAAATTTTGGAGATCCTCAGGTGGTCGGCACAGACGGCAACGCTAAACAAACCATGAGTCGCGGTGGGCCGTGGAAGCATACGACTTGAAGACGCGGCGAAATACGGCTGAAGCAGATGCACGCTCCACGACAAAGTCCAGAGAACTGGTCCTGCGCATTCCGGTGCGTTCGGCTCGGCCATCGGGAGCCTGGTGCACGCGGGACGCTCGCTCCCTCATCTGCGCTCCCGCCTGCCGCCTCTCCGCCGCACCTGCGCATACACAGCAGACGTTAGCAGACCTTCGGCGAGGTCATCCTAACTGCACTTATAGCAGTGCTTCTCAAATAGTAGGGTGCGCAGTGCAGTCCCTGGGGGGCGCCTAACAAGATATCACAGAGCAAGTGTACTGAACAAACCCTCAAGAGACAACATGGAGAAATATTTAACAGAGATGAGGAGAGAAAGGCGGAGAGAGACGAAGATAATGAGAGCAACAAAAGTCAACCGAAAGTTAAATGACGAAGCGAACGTAGCGCCTGGCTTCACTGTAACTGTAACTTCACTGTAACGAAGGAAGACGTAGAAAGACCGGCGTGTCTTCTGTGTCTTTAAATGTTGGCAGCGGACAGCGTGAAGCCAAATAGATGAAGGCGTCTCTTAAAGACATTACACCCCAATCACACTATAACCGCTTGAGTTTTTCAATCGTAAACGTGACGCGTATATCCAGCAAACATAACGCTTTGTGAAAGCTACTACAGAAAAGCATTCATTCATTATCTTCCGCTTTATCCTCTATTAGGGTCGCGGTGGGGTTCCCCATGCCCATCCAGGGGAGAACGTCTCGGGCGCTGGGCAGATACACCCAGGACAGGGCGCCAATCCATCGCTGGGCACACACTCACTCACACAGACACACTCTATATGGGGCAATTTTGAGAATTCAATTGACTCGATCCATGTTTTTGGACTGTGGGAGGAAACCGGAGAACCCGGAGGAAACCCACGCAGACATGGGGAGAACATGGAAACTCCACCCGGATGGGGATTCGAACCGGGAATCCCTAACGTTGAGAGGAGAACGTGCTAAACCACTAAGCCACCGTGCCGCCTACTACAGAAAAGCAGTGCGCTGTAAAACGGGCGCATTGGAGACATTAGTTCTGACTTCCTCCAAAAAAAAAAAAAAAAAAAAAAAACAGCACAAATCGTCGTATTCATTTCTGTTTTGTAGGTTAAAGTGTTAATAATAAATTGTGCTCCTGAATTAATGTTGCTGATGAATTTGAATTTATTTTATTTATTGGTTTTATTTAATTTCATTTTTCAGTATCAAACGCCAGTCGGTTCAAAAATGTTTCTAGTTTAAATCAGGATTTCATTCGTTTCTGTTACAAACTAAAAAACAAAGTTAATCAAATGATTCTTTGTTCTAAGTTGATCTATATTTCTTTCTTTTTTGTTTTCTTTATTGTTAATAAGGAGACATTGTTATAAAAGAGATGTATTTATAACACATTTATAGACAAATCATACTACAGTGGGCGTGTAAAAATACTTTATCCTATTTTGTCATGTGGGGGCGGGGGGGGGTGAGGTGAGTGTGCGTGTGTGTGTGTGTGGGGGGGGGGGGGGGGCGCAAAATGTTTTCGTCTTCCTGGGGGGGGGGGGGGGCTTAATGGAAAATAATTGAGAATCACTGACTTATAGGCATGTGAATGGAGAACATGTAAATGTACGCGTCTCAGTATTAAAGGTGAAGAGTCGACCGTGCGAGCTTACTTTTGGCGAGGAGTCGTAGGACTGCTGGTCTTCCACCTCCTCCTCACTCTGCTGGGACGCCTCCCTCTCCTCCTCAGACTCGTCCTCGTGGACGGCCGCTGCTCGCGATCTTCCGACGCTGTGGAGAGAAATCGACGGCGTGAACCGAACCGCTCGGGGTTTTAACGCCGAACACGCCGGACCTTCAGGAACAAAGGTTAAAAACAGAAGAGCGTCCCTTTCTGACCCCTGTGGGATGCAGGTGGAGGTTTGGTATGTTCTTAAAGCTGCACCACAGATCTACAGTCAGACTGGGGGGGGGGGGGGGGGGGGGCGTTTCAAAGCGGAGGTAAGCTGCTGTGGTACGTACCTTGCCTTTTTGGCTGCCGTCTGCGATTTTGGGGGTCGTCCTCGCCGTTTCGGGGGGGTGGACTCGACCGGATCGGCCGCAGCCTCCGCCATCACCACCGCTCTGAACAGAACCAGAACCAGAACCGTGAGCTCACCGTCTCGCGCCATCGTTTCATACCTCTGAGTGCAAACACACTGACTTTGGTTTGCGTCCTCGTCTTCCTTTGGGCTTCACCTCCATGTACTCGCTGCCTCCGTCCTCATTCTCCTCCTCCTCCTCCACCTCCTGCTCCTCGTCGTGCTCCTCCTGCTCCGGCGGTGGAGCGGCCTTCCTGCGTCCTCTCCTGCCCTTGGCGGGAGGATCATCTTTGGCGGAGGGATTTTTGGGAGGCCTCCCCCGACGTGCCCTCTTGGGGGGGCTGTTCTGCTCGTCCTCCGTCTCCATGGTGACGTCGGCCATGCTGCCGTCCTCTCCCCACGTCTCCTCGGCGTCCTCCATGCCGGCGTTGGCGGCTTTCTTGCGGCCGCGCTTGGCCTTCGACTCCTGGACCTTGTCCTCTTGATGCGCACCAACCCCTCGCTTGCGCCCCCTGCTGGGCTTGTCCGCCTCCGACGGGCTCTTCATGGAGATGTCCTCGTTCTCACTGTGGTCCATGTCTCCTCCGTCCATCCTGAGGAGAAACGCGGGGATTAAACCTCTTTATAAAGTCCAGTCAGACATCAGAACTATTCATTACATTTACAGAACACATGCTGCAACGGTAGAGCACCGGGGGTGTAAACATGACCCCGTTCTCACTTCCCTCACACACACACACACACACACACACACACACACACACACACACACACACGTGTGCGAGCGTTGCAGTGAGCTGGTGGAATGTGGTGTAATAAATCAAAGTGGCTGAATGTTGGAATTCTTCGAAGCCGTTTCTCGGTCCTGACTGCGCAGTCTCTCAGAGACAGCGTCCTGCTTGCTGGTTATTTGAGGGCAGAGATGGTAATAAATCACGCAGCTGCAGGTTTAATTGGTGTACGGAGGGAGCATGCCGTTTCCAGAGCAGGCCTGCGTCCAAGCCGAAGTGCTCCGTTGACATGAGCCAGACGCAGCGGCGCTGTAATCCCTGCAGACCCACTCGCAGACCCACTGAGCCACATTCAGAGGGATGCACCTCATAACGGAGCGTCTGCGTCTGCGTCGCTCGCCAAAACACTCCAACGCCAAGCAGCACCTCTACTCAGCTGGATGACTGAGCTCCAGGAGAGCCGTTTAAGAGACTTCATGAGACCTGCATTACAGCTCGATGCTTCACCGTGTGGTTGAACACAGGTACTACATGTAGCTATGCTGTTATTCAGTCACTCTTGAAATGATGGAACCTCCATAGTCTCCATTGAAGTATTAGTGACGTCAGGACATGAGAAGGACCTGCAGACACCCCAAGGCAGTCGGAGGCTTGTGGTTAAGAAACCAGCCTTGTGACCTAAAGGCCCGCGGTTCGATTATTGGTCCCACCAAGTACCGTAACTGAAGTGCACTTGGGCAAGGGACCTAACCCCACAATTGCTCCCTGGGGCCTTGTGACCTAAAGGCCCGCGGTTCGATTACTGGTCCCACCAAGTACCGTGACAGAAGTGCACTTGGGCAAGGGACCTAACCCCACAATTGCTCCCTGGGACCTTGTGACCTAAAGGCCCCCAGTTCGATTACTGGTCCCACCAAGTACCGTGACTGAAGTGCACTTGGGCAAGGGACCTAACCCCACAATTGCTCCCTGGGGCCTTGTGACCTAAAGGCCCGCGGTTCGATTACTGGTCCCACCAAGTACCATGACTTAAGTGCACTTGGGCAAGGGAACTAACCCCACAATTGCTCCCTGGGACCTTGTGACCTAAAGGCCCCCGGTTCGATTACTGGTCCCACCAAGTACCGTGACTGAAGTGCACTTGGGCAAGGGACCTAACCCCACAATTGCTCCCTGGGGCCTTGTGACCTAAAGGCCCCCAGTTCGATTACTGGTCCCACCAAGTACCATGACTGAAGTGCACTTGGGCAAGGGACCTAACCCCACAATTGCTCCCTGGGGTACAGGGCTGTCCACCACTCAGGACACGTTTGCTCACCACTCAGTGTGTGTGTGTGTGTGTGTGTGTGTGAGGTTACATATGGAGGACTATGTAAGCACCATAGACAAAATAGATCCCTTTAAAACAGATCACACTCTTCAGCGTCTGACCGAGGACTGTCCCGTCAGCACTGACCCCCCCATGTGACCTGGTTTTGTGGAAGAAGATGATATTGCAGAGGGGGTGGGGCCACGTCGTCGGCGGACACCCACCTTCCTTTGCTGCGTCCGGGTGAGCTGGGATTGGAATTGCTGCTGGCGTTGCTGATGGTCTCCATGCGCGAGAGCTTGGTCTGCAGCTTGCCCGTGGCCGACAGCGGTTTGTTCACTGCACCCAGAACATTCGCAGATTTGGGCTGCGAACAAAAACGTAGAGGGTTTGACTCGTCACGAGGCGGAGCATGTCGAGGAAACGAGCACGGGGCGGGGCGGGGCGGGGCTCCTACCTTCCCGGGGGTGAAGAAGGCCTTCATATCGGGAGGAAGATAATTTTTTGTGTTGCTGAAATTCTGTAAGAAGGTTTAATGAAGGCATTAGATTTGAATACGTTTCGAAGACAGCAGTAATTAAACGCATTAATTAAGACATTAAAGGCATTAGTTAAACGCCGTGACGACGTCGAGTTCGGACCTTGTCCGGTTGGGTGAAGTAGCGCGCAGGGAGGACGGGGTCTTTGGGCGACTCCAGACTGTATGTGGTGCTCTTAGAGATGACGATGTTCATGGCTACATCACAGACGGTGTAGAGTTTCTGATCAGAGTGGAAACGATCACATGATCTCAATTAAAATCACTCAAATCAGAGCACGGTTAACCAGCATGCACCACTGCCGAACGGGGAGGCGTACGGACGGTCACCTCATTTATCTTGGCGTCGTCAGGACACTGCCCGTCTTTCGTCTGCTTGATGTTCTCCACCATTTTCCTGATGAAGGCGTGACTGTTGTTCTCGTTTTTGGCCATCAGGATCTCCAGAATAAACCACAAAGCCCTGAAACCCAAACCACGACACAATGCTTATAAAATCAATCTCTCAGGGTTTTAATTACCCCCCCGCCCCATCACCATCATCATCAGGAGTTCGTGACTCACTCTTTAATGTCTTTTAGCTGCTCAATGTCCTGCACTTTGACGTAGTCTGGGTCGTGAGCCAGCAGGTGGATGGCGTATGGCACAACGTACTCCGGCAGGAGGGAGATCAGCTTCTCTGTAATCAATCAGGTAATTAATCGGGTAATTAGACATTATTACAGTCTGTAATGAGGTCATACTGAATGAGCTAAATCAGTTTCTATTCATAAAAATGTGGTAGACCAATTTATTTATTTACTTAGTTTTTTCCTCGTACTTTCATTATTTAATTGTATTTATTTTAGCATTATTATTACTATTACTTTTATTATTTTTATTATAAGGTTGTGATGATGTGTATATGTGTATATAGACATGTTCGTTTGTTGGTGTGTGTATGGGGGCTTGTGTTGATGCTTAAGGTAAAAATTGATGTTCTCTTTATCATTCATTCATTAATTATCTCCCGCTTTATCCTCTATTAGGGTCGCGGTGGGGTTCTCCATGCCCATCCAGGGGAGAACGTCTCGGGCGCTGGGCAGATACACCCAGGACAGGGCGCCAATCCATCGCTGGGCACACACTCACTCATACAGACACACTCTATATGGGGCAATTTTTGGGAATTCAATTAACTTGTTCCATGTTTTTGGACTGTGGGAGGAAACCGGAGAACCCGGAGGAAACCCACGCACACACGGGGAGAACATGGAAACTCCACCCAGATGGGGATTCGAACCGGGAATCCCTAGCGCTGAGAGGCGAATGTGCTAACCACTAAGCCACCGTGCCGCCTGTTCTCTTTATAACTACTGGAATTGTATGCTGGTTTGTATTTCGCCTGTTGAGTCATCAATAAAAAATATGTGGGGGAAAAAAAAGTGGTACACCAGATAATGGTACGTCCCTCTTTATGTGATTATTCAGACCGAGGCCACGCCCTCTGGTACGTTCCGTTGTTCCGTGATGAAAGACAGGAGGTGTAATTTAAGTTTTGGTTTGATAATGGGTTCTACTTAAGCCGAAGAGTTTAGGAACCCCTGGTCCCAGGGCATAAAGTGGAGGTTGGTGCGTGAGGATGGGGTGTCGGTGGCCTTACCGCTGACAGCGGCGTGCTGCTTGAGGTATTCCCTGCGCAGGTTGATGTTCTTGACGAGGCACTGGCGAGCGTGGGCCCTGCGCTCCTTCACCGGGTCTTTGGCGCACAGAGCGAACACGGCCAGGTACTCCAGCGGGAGCCTCAGCCGACACAGGCCCTTATGCAGCTTCTGAGCGAAGGCCTGCCGCACCTGGTAACACTCATCCTGAGAAGAGAGGGGGCGCAATCACACACTGAGAGATGAGCAGCCAGGTGAGTTACAGCCATCACACACCGGGGTGGAGGGGGGCGTGTTAGTTACGCCATTCTGACCTCTTATTCTCTTATTAAACTACTGTCACTGATCTCAGGTCATTAAAACACACGCGTCTGCGGTCAGTCTTACGTTGATGACCAGCGCACAGAGCTGGTACTGCTCCAGAGTGATGATCTCGTGGTAGCACGGCTCCTGAGCCAGACGCAGAACCGCGCAGCCCGCCGCCAGGCGCAGACGAGACATGTCCGGCTTCCTACAGACAGACAGGCAGACAGGCGACCCCAAAGGTCACTTTAATAAGGTTTGGATGCGGGCGACGCCCAGTCAATACGAGCAAGGTGGATGACTCACCCCATCCTGCCCTGCTCCGTCAGGTCTCCATCGCTGTTCAGAATGGCCGTGAGCATCCTGAGGGTGGAGTTGCCCGACTTGCTCTGGTTGTTCTTCACCCCCAGCAGCCACCTCACCATCAGCTTAATGCCCTGGATCTAAACACAAATCCCATAGGCATTCTGATTTATTCTACAATTCTTATTTTCGAAAAAGATACGGACAGTTTAAAATCAGGCATGTCCAGCATCCGGCCCGCGGGCCAATCACGGCCCGTGAGAAGATTCCAAACGGACCGAGTCTGTGTTATTTATGGCTCTCTAGCTCTGTTAGAATAAGTTAATTAAATGTAATTCTGCCTTTACCACACGATGGCAGCACCATTCTAATACGGTGCGTCTGCCTCAGTGCCTCGGGCAGAATTCTGGACATAGCATCGGATATTCAGAGGCCACTAGGGGGCAGAAGAGTGACGTTTGGATATTTCTTATTAGCATGCGATGAAAACAATGATTCGCCGCTGCTGGAGCAGAAATAATTAACGATGAGAGTTTATTTTTCTAAAACGACCCGAGAGAAAAAAAAAAATAAATAAATAAACCTGAACGTTTTGAGTTGCTATGTTTAACGTTTGTGTAAAGCATCATTTTAATTTATTTATTTCATGTTTTGTTTTTTGTTTTTTTTTGCAGGGGCTGCTGCTGCATACGCCAAAATCCTCAGACATGGTTCTCCCATCGTTACCCTTTTGATGCTGAAATGATGCTGTTCCGGGGCGCCATCTCAACTATGTACCCTGCAGTATCTGCCTCTTTTAGTTCTGCTGCTCTAGTCAGTGATGCCGGAGTCACATGATGCACTGTGTCAATTAATTACTTATTAATTAAATGCCGTGCTTTATTATCAGCTCTAACTGCCTTCCTCGTCTGTTTCTTTTGAGGTGTCCCCCGGCTTCGTGGAGATCTTCATCCATGGCTCTGCTGACGAATACTGGATGGAACCTGAATATCAATTGGACTGGCGGTCCTGCAGGACGCCCCCTAATGGACTCACATATAGTTTTCCAGTTGTTAGTTTTTCCATTTGTTTAATATCTGTACATGGCTGTCCTACACTGTCGTTGCTGCCTGGCCGCTCAAGGAGGACGAGTCCCCCACTGAGTCTTGGTCCTCCCAAGGTTTCTTCCTTAAATAACAACATAAAAGGGAGTTTTTTCTTGCCACTGTCGCTTCGGCTCGCTCTTTTGGGGTTTAAAGGCTTTTCATTCTGTGAAGCTGCTTTGTGACGATGTACTGTTGTAAAAAGCACGACAAAAATAAATTACTTGGGGGGTTATGTGTGCATCTTTGAATACATGAACATTGGTACATTTCATTAAGGGTGCCAATACTTCTGCAGCTGTCCGAGTTTCCCCTCACATCACAACACTGAAATCAGATTAACGGTTATGTTAACAGTATGTATAGCGTGTGATCGGTGCCCCACCTTGGCCAGGGTTTCAGGGGAAACTTCATCATCTGGAACCCAGAGCTTGGTGGTCTTCTTGCCAGGAATCTTTGGGAGACGAAACAAAACGGGGGTCTGGATGAACTTCAGACGGTTCTCACAGATCACTGGACTGCAGACTGCACGCCTCACTCACCCTGTCGTTCATCAGCAGGTCCTTCACGATAAAATTGGCCACTAGGGACTTGAGGGGTCCGGCGAACTGCTCCGGGGCCAGCATGGCCAGGTGACCCAGCGTGGTAAGGGGGGTAATTAGTTGCTCCATGTTGTCCGTGTCGACACCTTTATGCAGGGGCTATAATAAACATTTGGTACTTTATTCTGGATATCAGAATAAACATCAGATTTAAAATCAACAGAGAATATTAAATATTAAAAGGAGGGCATCGTGGCTTCACGCAAGCTCACCTCAAATATCTGAGCGAAATGCGTGTCTCTGTTGGAGAACATGGCGTGGATGCAGCGGATGGCGTACTTGGCCTGGCGAGGAGGACCCTTTTTGGCTTTCTGCTGTAGAACCGGTAGAAGAACCCTGCAGGACAGAGAGCAGCGGCGAGGTGAATGGTCTGCACCACAGAGGCTGCAGATGGAGATGTGGATGTTCTGAAGCTCAGAGGCTGCAGATGGAGATGTGGATGTTCTGAAGCACAGAGGCTGCAGATGGAGATGTGGATGTTTTGAAGCACAGAGGCTGCAGATGGAGATGTGAATGTTCTGAAGCTCAGAGGCTGCAGATGGAGATGTGGATGTTCTGAAGCACAGAGGCTGCAGATGGAGATGTGGACGGTCTGCACCACAGAGGCTGCAGATGGAGATGTGGATGTTCTGCACCACAGAGGCTGCAGATGGAGATGTGGACGTTCAAAAGCACAGAGGCTGCAGATGGAGATGTGGATGTTCTGAAGCACAGAGGCTGCAGATGGAATTGTGGATGGTCTGCACCACAGAGGCTGCAGATGGAGATGTGGATGTTCTGAAGCACAGAGGCTGCAGATGGAGATGTGGACGTTCTGCACCACAGAGGCTGCAGATGGAGATGTGGATGTTCTGAAGCACAGAGGCTGCAGATGGAGATGTGGATGTTTTGAAGCTCAGAGGCTGCAGATGGAGATGTGGATGTTCTGAAGCACAGAGGCTGCAGATGGAATTGTGGATGGTCTGCACCACAGAGGCTGCAGATGGAGATGTGGATGTTCTGAAGCACAGAGGCTGCAGATGGAGATGTGGACCTTCTGCACCACAGAGGCTGCAGATGGAGATGTGGACCTTCTGAAGCACAGAGGCTGCAGATGGAGATGTGGATGTTTTGAAGCTCAGAGGCTGCAGATGGAGATGTGGATGTTCTGAAGCACAGAGGCTGCAGATGGAATTGTGGATGGTCTGTACCACAGAGGCTGCAGATGGAGATGTGGATGTTCTGAAGCACAGAGGCTGCAGATTGAATTGTGGATGGTCTGCACCACAGAGGCTGCAGATGGAGACGTGGATGTTCTGAAGCACTCACGATTTGATGTGTGGGAAGCTCTCCTCCAGCTTAGCACCCGTGTTTTTAAAGATCTGCAGCGCCGCCTCGGCCACCTTCTCGTCGTCCATCTTCAGACAGCCGAGGAGAGACTCGAACGTCTCGGCCGAGTGGAAGGACACGGGGTGAGTGAAGGAGAGAACCTGGAGGCAGAACATGCTCTTCATTACTGTGCATGAGGAGGACAGGTCATGTCTGGATGGCTGGTCAGATGGTTCAGATTCAGACAACGCAGAGACACTGAGGGACTGAAAGTCCAGCAGCAGTGCAGTGTCTGATCCACCTGTACCAGCACCACCACACCAACAACCACCCTAAGAACACCTGCTCTATGGGGGGGGGGCAGATCTTCAGAGAACAGAGTAAAGGGGATTTATTCATCTACATCCTAAAAAGCTGGTGGTATTTTGAGATGACGTAAGGTTCTGAACCTTGAGGAGCTCCAGGCCGGCCCTGATGGCCTGCTCAGTGGGAACCCCCTCGTCGTCATCGTCCGCCGTCCCCTCTATAGACTTGTTGACTTGTTTGATGAGTGCACTGTTGAAACAAAACAGAGAGACATCAGCGGGAGTCGGGTGTGTAGGACAGGGTTACAGATGGGATAGGACCCAAGCGTCTGTACCTGATGGACTCCGTGTCGATGTGGACCGGTGCAATCCTCTCCAGTAAGAACTTGACCATCTCCAGGAAGGGGTTACTGGGCTGCTTGGGGCTGCTTAACTTTTTGGTGATGTCTTTCTGCAGAGAGACGGACGGACAAAAGTATGAGGACACGCCTCCCATCATGCACCCCGGCTTCCGCCGATAACAAGCACCCAGACGCCTCCAATCATGTGAGATCGGGTTTGGGAAGGCGCTCCCGTGTTCTGATATAGAGAGTCCAAAAGGTCAGCTAAAATAAAAAAAACATGTCAGTTTTCATCCAGGTGGCTTCATAGTTTGGCATGTTCTCCTCTCAGCACTGGGGATCCAGGTTCAAATCCCAATCTGGGTGGAGTTTGCACGTTCTCCCCGCATTCGTGTGGGTTTCGTCCGGGTTCTCCAGATTCGTCCCACGGTCTAACAACAAGGACTAAAGGTGAATTTGTATGCTTTAATTGCCCCATACGGCGGCACGGTGGCTTAGTGGTCAGCACGTTCGCCTCTCAGCACTGGGGATTCCCGGTTCGAATCCCCATCTGGGTGGAGTTTCCATGTCCTCCCCGTGTCTGCGTGGGTTTCCTCTGGGTTCTCCGGTTTCCTCCCACAGTCCAAAAACATGGATCAAGTCAATTGAATTCTCAAAATTGCCCCATATAGAGTGTGTCTGTGTGAGTGAGTGTGTGCCCAGCGATGGATTGGCACCCTGTCCTGGGTCTATCTGCCCAGCGCCCGACACATTCTCCCCTGGATTGGCATGGGGAACCCCACCGCGACCCTAATAGAGGATAAAGCGGGAGATAATGAATGAATGAATGAATTGCCCCATATAGCGTGTGCCTGTGCGCACAGCCATAGATTGGCACACTGTCCTGGGTGTATCTGCCCAGCACCCGACACATTCTCCCCTGGATTGGCATGAGGAACCCCCCCCCCCACCCGCCACCCCATAACCCTAATAGAGGATTAAGTGGAAGATGGATGAATGATGTGTGTGTGTGTGTGTGGGGGGGGGTGTTCCCTCTCTTACCACGCAGACCTCCGCCTGTTTGCACGAACATGACGGGCTGACCAGGGTTTCCAGCTGCTTCCTTATCTTGTCGTCTTCCTCCAAAACCTGCGCCAGCTTCTTCACAAAGTCTTGAGCTTTGCCCGGATCTGGCAGGTTCTCTTAAAGAACCAAGAGGAGGTGAGCATGAGCTGAACAGTGTCCTCACACCCCCCCCACCCCACCAAACTGTTAAAGAACAGAAGGTTCAGACTCACTTGTGATCACCATGACTTTTGAGAAGACTGCTTTGTTGTAGGAGTCGGACTAAAGAAAGGAAGAAGGACGGTCCATTACAGGGGCACGGCACATTCAGATCACCGAAACCCTCACGGAATCTCTGGGACGAGCTAAAATGGTGCCAGAAGCTGGGGGGGGGGTCTAGTGTGCTACTAGAACACTGACCCTGGACGGGTGGTCATTGTGTAAACATAACCAAAGAACGTGGAACTTACTTTAGGCTGCTTGACCAGATCCAGCAGATCTTTGACATGGTTCCTCAGCATGTTCTGGCACTTCCACATTTCATTCAGAGCTCTGAAAAGATCAGTTATAATTCATGTGAAACGTCTGTACGTCTGTCAGAGAAACACTGCAGGTGAGGAGCACAGCGGCAGCACAGAACACGCAGAACATGTCCTCCTGAGCAGAGATGCTCACGGTCAAGTTTTAAAGGCAGCGAGCGAGACGGTCCACTGATCAACAAGCCCTTTTAAAGTCAGTCCAGGGATCTGTACACTTTATAATGGTAAATTGTTTAACTTTACTGTTCTATCCATCAGAGAACGGGGACTCACTTGACGGCGTTACAGTCCAGCGTGGCGTAAAGGTAATACATGCACTTCATTCGTTCCGTGGTCTCCAGGTTGTGCGGCACCATGTACTGCGCAAAGATTCGCTCTACCAGCAACCTGCAAAGCATGAAGGACAACACACCACCAAATCATCAGTCACCCATTTCATTTCCCAGTGGCTCCTCAGCACCATGGACTGCTTCTGCTGGATATCCCAACGTCATGTGGACAGGACAGCAGAACCTCACAATAACCACACATCAGATGGAGGTACCGAGATGGTTCCCCAGGTATGTATAGCTCTGTGGACTAGAGCTGTGCGATACCAAGGATTTTGGTATCGATCCGATACCAAGTAAATACAGGGCCAATATCGCGATATTCGATACCGATACTTTTTAATATTTAAGCTTTATAGAATTTCGCCAAACATTGTAGGTGACAACAAAATAATGGATCCCCATCAACATCTTTGTTTAGAAACAATGGAACAGTAATAAAACAGTTTGCTTTAACGTGAGGAAAACATATTTTTGAGGTAAGAAACGACAATACAAATATATTTTTTTTCAAATAGAATTTTGTGTGAGGTGTTGGGTGTGCTGTGTGCTTTTTCATGAGCTTAAATAAGTTTGTCGTGTTTGCTGTGTACCAAATAGACTTTTTGCAAACTGAACAGGTTGTCGATGTCGCATTTTCGGCTGTAAAACACAAACGGCGCTTCTCTTTCTTTCAGACATCTTTTTTTATGTCCCACCCCGAGTCTCTCTCTCCGTACTGTTACGTGTCGACTTGGGCGGGTCAGGCTGAGCCCACGTGGCCGCTGTGTCACGTGACTGTGCAACAACAAAAGTGTGTGTGTCTGTGCCACAGTGATATCAGCTTTACAGACTCAGAGATAAATTTTGATAAATCGGCGTGCGCACAAAAAACTTGAGTATCGATCTTTTTACACAAGTATTGTTCAATACTAATACCAGCGTTGGTATCGATATTATCGATATTTGTATCGATCCGCACAGCTCTACTGGGGACTGTGAAGGTCAGGGTAGGAATGAGAACTAACTTCAGGAACCACTCTATGATCATAGAACGTTCGTGTCACCACCCTCAGTCCTGCTGAACGTGAGCGTCTGCCACTTGTCCTCCGCCAGCCTGAACTGTTGACACACTCAGCAGGTCCGCTTTCATTAGAACAGAGTTTATTTTCGGTTTTTGAGATTGGCTTAGTGGTTTGGCACGTTCGCCTCTCAGCGCTAGGGATTCCCGGTCCGAATCCCCATCCGGGTGGAGTTTCCATGTCCTCCCCGTGTCCGCGTGGGTTTCCTCCGGGTTCTCCGGTTTCCTCCCACAGTCCAACAACATGGATCAAGTCAATTGAATTCTCAAAAATTGCCCCATATAGAGTGTGTCTGTGTGAGTGAGTGTGTGCCCAGCAATGGATTGGCACCCTGTTCTGGGTCTATCTGCCCGGCGCCCGAGACGTTCTCCCCTGGATGGGCATGGGGAACCCCACCGCGACCCTAATAGAGGATAAAGCGGGAGATAATGGATGAATGAATGAATGAGATTGTTGCAGGGTAGCAACATTCTCTGAAGGCTCCTCTGATGCTCTTATTTGATCAGAGCTGAGGGTCTGTTTGTAATTCAGCGATCATATCGGCGCTCTCAGCCAGCGCGACCTTCAGGGAATGTGTTTTCATAGAGCTGTGCACATACACACTCGCACAGCAACCTCATTACTCTGGAGCACAGTACAGCTCCACACGGACGGAGAATACTAACGCCGAGCTGCAGACCCTCAGCACATCCTGCAGCACATCCATCACGCCCGAGGGCCGTCAAAAACATGTGCAATCAAACGTCTGCAGCCTGCGTGCACTTTATACACAGAGAACCATACAATAAAACCCACAGCCTGAGGTTTCTGAACACATCTTCATTTAGACGACGACATCATCATTCATTCATTCATTCATTATCTTCCGCTTTATCCTCTATTAGGGTCGCGGGGGGGGGGGGGGGGGGGGGTCAGGGTTAGGGTTAGGGTTAGGCGCTGGGCAGATAGACCCAGGACAGGGTGCCAATCCATCACTGGGCACACACTCACTCACACAGACACACTCTATATGGGGCAATTTTGAGAATTCATTCATTCATTCATTATCACCCGCTTTATCCTCTATTAGGGTCGCGGTGGGGTTCCCCATGCCCATCCAGGGGACAACGTCTCGGGCGTTGGGCAGATACACCCAGGACAGGGCACCAATCCATGGGCTGGGCACACACTCACTCACATAAACACACTCTATATGGGGCAATTTTGAGAATTCAATTGACTTGATCCATGTTTTTTGGACTGTGGGAGGAAACCGGAGAACCCGGAGGAAACCCACGCGGACACAGGGATAACATGGAAACTCCACCCAGATGGGGATTCGAACCGGGAATCCCTAGTGCTGAGAGGAGAACCGCCAATAAAGGTATTGTTATTGTATATTCACACGGTTATCTGGTGCTACTCTGCGTCTCAGTTTGAGAACCCCTGGTGCAGAACCTTTTAGCTGCAGGACATCATTGTTGCACCGTGCTGACTGTGATCATGTGGTACTGCGTCACTCACCGGTCATCTATACTGTTCTGGTAGTAGATATGCAGCAGTTTGTCTTTGATCCAGCCGACCTGCTTGGCCGCATCCTTCCCGGCCTCTGCCTGCAGCGTGTACTTCTTATAGATCTGAGCCAGGCCCATCATGGCCTCCTTACGAACCCTCCACTGTAAACATCACAGAGACGACATCAGGAGTCAGAAGAGTGAATACAGCGTTGGCATTAAAGCAGTGATTCTCAATTATTTTCTGTTAAGCCCTCCCCTAGGAAGAAGAAAACATTTTGCCCCCTTCCCCCCGTACATGACAAAATGGGATGAAAAAGTATTTTTACACGCCCACTGTAGTATCATTTGTCTATAAATTTGTTATAAGTGCACCTCTTTTATAACAATGTCTCCTTATTAACAATAAAGAAAACAAAAAGGAAAGAAATATAGATCAACTTAGAACTTAGTTTTTTAGTTTGTAACAGAAACGAATGAAATCCTGATTTAAACCAGAAGCATTTTTGAACTGACTGGCGTTTGATACTGAAAAATGAAATTAAATAAAATCAATAAATAATAATAAATTCAAATTCACCAGCAACATTAATTCAGGATCACAATTTGTTAACACTTTAACCTACAAAACAAAAATGAATACGACGATTTGTGCTGCTTTTTATTTTGGTTTTTTTGAGGAAGTCAGAACTGATGTCTCCAATGCGGCCGTTTTGTAGCGCACAGCTTTTCTGTAGTAGCTTTCATAAAGCGTTATGTTTGCTGGTTATACGTGTAACGTTTACGATTAAAAAATCGTAAACGTTATCTTCCGCTTTATCCTCCACTGGGGGGGGGGTTCCCCATGCCCATCCAGGGGAGACCGTTTCGGGCGCTGGGGCAGATAGACCCAGGACAGGGCGCCAATCTATCGCTGGGCACACACTCACTCACTCAAACACACTCTATATGGGGCAATTTGGAGAACTCAATTGACTTGAACCATGTTTTTTGGACTGTGGGAGGAAACCAGAGAACCCGGAGGAAACCCACGCCGACACGGGGAGAACATGGAAACTCCACCCAGATGGGGATTCGAACCGGGAATCCCTAGCGCTGAGAGGAGAACGTGCTAAACCACTAAGCCACCGTGCCGCCCCTTCTTTCTTTTTTATTTTCTTTATTGTTAATAAGGAGACATTGTTATAAAAGAGGTGCACTTAGAACAAATTTATAGAGAAATGATACTACAGTGGGGGTGAGTGTGTGTGTGTGTGTGTGTGTGTGGGGGGGGGGGGGGGCACAAAAAGTTTACCTCTTCCTAGGGGGGGGGGGGGGTTAACAGAAAATAATTGAGAATCACTGCCCTGCACACATGTACAGAATAAAGAGTTCTAACGCTGACGGAGCTTTATAAAGCCTGAGGAACAGCTGGAGTTCTGTCTCTGTTGTGCGGTCGGTTCTGCCTGCCAGCTCAGAGGCTGCAGATTAGATTAGGCCGGAGCGATGGAGTGGGCCAGGAGCTAATATGCTTCAAAACACATCGCCAAGAGCACTGATCTCACCCGGTAACAGCGGCTCATCGAACTCAGCCGAGGAACACAAAGGAAGAGCGCGGCCTTCCGCAGAATCTAGAACGTACACACAATACACACCCACCCGCCCCTGCGCGTTCTGCACACCTCGCACTCTGTGTGATCAGTTCCACTGCTCTGAGATTCTCTCGCTACCCCACGGACTACGTAACATCACCTCCCTCTCTCTGTTTAAGACTGGTCTAAAAACTCATCTTTTTAAATTAGCTTTTAACTGTTAATTAATTATTATTGATATAATATATATGATCTTTGTAATTTATTTCATTCTACTTTCTTTTGCACATGATTATTTTTAAATGTAATGTTTTTTAATATGTATGTTTTGTACAGCGTCCTTGGGTGTTCTGAAAGGCGCTTTCAAATAAAATGTATTATTATTATTATAGTCCCATGATTCAAATGATTCGCTCACTGCAGTGACTCCAACACGGTGCTGCTGCCGTTAACGACTCTCTAATTGCTCGTTCATCTGGGTTTTAATCATCTGCAACACACACACCTGCACCACCACGCCGAGGATCATCCACCACCCTAATAACACCCCCCAATAACATCTGTGGGGTCCTGATCATCAGAGAACATACCAAAGGGGGCTATGTAGAGGAACAGATGGACTACAGAATGGAACTGTAGAACTACAAACTCCATCTGTATGATCTGAGGAGCTGATGATGATGATGATGATGTAAGAAGAAACATTAAAGGTGAATCTAAAGCTCTGTAAGCGTATAAAATATTATTTTACTTTAAGAAACACAAAGCCCTGACAGGTACACCAATAATAAACTACCTGCGTGTGTGTGTGTGTGTGTGTCATCCCGGTGCTCTGCTGATGTAAATGAAACATGTGAGCATGTGCTGAGGATCAGGCAGCGGTTGTCCAGAGGGGGGCACTCACCCGTTTATCCAGCGTCCTCTCCCTCACAAAGTTCAGCAGGTGATCGTTAACCAGAGCCAGGTCTTTCTTAGAGGCGGTGACGATGGACACGATGACGTCATGTCGAATGGCTTCCTCAGGGTCGTGGGATCTCACTTTAAGGTACTCTGTGAGAACCAGACACACATGATGAGCATACCACAAGCTTCTGCACCAATCTGTGACGTTTACACCTCCTGTAATAAAATCCTGTATTGTTTTATGTTAACGTCGGTGTTATGAACCTCATCACGTCGACCGAACTGGAACTCGAAAGCACATTACATTTGGTAATGCAGTAACTTCAGTGGATTTGAACCCACAACCTTCAGAATGATATCCCAGCACCCTAACCACGGAGCTCCACACTGCAGTTTTAATTTGGTCATTTTAGTCATTTATTGGACGCTTTTATCCAAAGCGACTTACAAGGTGAGCACAGGGTTCATCACAACATCCCTGGAGCAATGAGGGTTAAGGGTCTTGCTCAAGGAGCCACACTGGTAACTTCAGTGGAGTGGGATTTGAACCCACAACCTTCAGATTGACAGCCCAACACCCTAACCACTGAGCTACCACACCCTGTGGTTCCCACCGTGTTCTATATAAAGTTTAATAACTTCATACAGAACACATTATTATTATTCATTTATTCGTGAAACCCTTTAAAATTAATTGGGGGGGGGGGTTCCCCATGCCTTTTGCACAGACCGTGAGAACTCGCTTCAACGCTCCAGAACAATACCGGTCTTTATTTTTATTCTTCTCACCTGTGAGGTCTTTGGCCAGGTCGGGATGGTTCATTAAACAGTGGCTCGCAAACTTCACGCACTCCAGTCTGATTGGCACGTGGATATCATTAAACCTGCAAAACAAACCGTTTATTAATACGTTTTTATTTAAACATTACCAAAACACTTTAATAAGAACACTTCCACCCCGTTCGTTAGTCCTCGTCACTCTGTTCTCTGATCATCAGGACCATGGACAGAGAATCACAATCAAGCTTCATTGGCCAAGTGTTCTCACACATGCAAGGAATTTGTCCTTGGTTACAGGTATTATTAGGGTGGTGGATCGTTCGCAGTACTGCAGAGGTGGTGGTGCAGGTGTGTGTGTGTGTGTGTATATGTGTGTGTGTGTGCTGCTGGAGTTTTTGGCTCTGAGCAGCCACCTGTCCATGGAGCTTTCCAATCTTCCAGCCATTAATTGCTGGGGATAAGCTCCAGCACCCCCAGTCCCAATTAGAATAAGCCGTTCTAAATAAATGAGATAACGGTTTTCAGAACCGCGTGTCGATTCAGAGACGGTACCTTCCGAGGTAGCACTGCCACAGAGGTTTGTTCTGCGAGGCGAGTTCAGAGTCCTTGGCTCCGAACATCTTGGCGAGCAGCTTCACCACTTGCAGACGTTCATCATTATCATTACTCTGCAATGAAAACACAGCTCATCATCACGGCCCCTCTGCACCTCCTCACTCACATCACACAGCAGCCTCCAAAATACCCCCTCTGTGAACCTCTGTGAACCTCTGTGTGTGTGTGTGTGTGTGTGTGTGTGTTGAGACAGTCCACCCCTCATACTGTCTCCTCTCAGTTCAGTCTCATCTGAGTTTATCTGCAGGGTCATTTATTCATAATTAATAAATCCAATGGGCGGCACGGTGGATTAGTGGTTTAGCACGTTCTCCTCTCAGCACTAGGGACTCCCGGTTCGAATCCCCATCTGGGTGGAGTTTCCATGTTCTCCCCGTGTCTGCGTGGGTTTCCTCCGGGTTCTCCGGTTTCCTCCCACAGTCCAAAAACATGGATCAAGTCAATTGAATTCTCAAAATTGTCCCATATAGAGTGTGTGTGTGAGTGAGTGTGTGCCCAGTGATGGATTGGCACCCTGTCCTGGGTGTATCTGCCCAGCGCCCGAGACGTTCTCCCCTGGATGGGCATGGGGAACCCCCCCCCGCGACCCTAATAGAGGATAAAGCGGGAGATAATGAATGAATGAATAATAAATCTAATAAGGTTAAGAGGGCGGCATGGTGGCTTAGTGTTTAGCATGTTCTCCTCTCAGCCCTGGGGATCCAGGTTCAAAGCCCAATATGGTTCTAATTTGCATGTTCTCCCCATGTCTATGCGGGTATCCTCCGGCTCCTCCCACATTCCAAAAACATGGATTCAAGGTCAACTGAATTCTCTGAATTGCCCGTCCTATCCTGGGTATATCTGCCCAGCACCCGAAACCTTCTGCCCTGGATGTGTATGGAAACCCCCCTCCGACCTTAGTAGTGGATTAAGCAGAAGATAAAGAATCAGGGTAAGCAGCATTTCCTGTTTCCTGGACTGAACGTCCTCTGAACTTTGAGGATGGATGAGAAGAGCAGCTGGCCCACCTTCAGTTTGAACTCCAGCTGGGGCAGGACGGACAGCAGCAGGTGGCTGTCGATGTTGTACAGCTCCAGGATCAGGTCGAACACGTGCTCCGACAGGTCGCTCACCGAGGTCTTCCCCAGCATCAGCACCTGGTTAAAGAACTGAGAGAGAGACTTGAGTTAATTTGATTTCAGATTAAATCAGAAGACATTCCTGAACAGGGCAGCCTACTAGACTTTGGGGCTGCAACAATGAATCGATAAAATCGATAAAAATCGATTATCCAAAGTGTCGATAATGAATTTCCATTATCGATTCGTTGGGTCGTACTATTTCCGCGTTACTTGCAATGTCGTAACCGCTTCAATAACGCTGGAAAAAATAGCGGGTTGAACAGAACGAGGCGGAGTCTGCAAAACAAGTTGATAAAGCGTAGAAATGAAACACAGCCAACGCAGAAAAAGCTTCCGTTTGTGTTATTTGGAATTTACTTTTGTTGTCAAGTGAGGGATGTTTAGATGATACATTATTTCTTTCATTGTGCTTTTCATTAATGACAAAAAATGTTAACTTAAACATTCATTCATTCATTATCTCCCGCTTTATCCTCTATTAGGGTCGCGGGGGGGGGTTCCCCATGCCCATCCAGGGGAGAACGTCTCGGGCGCTGGGCAGATACACCCAGGACAGGGTGCCAATCCATCACTGGGCACACACTCACTCACACACACACTCTATATGGGACAATTTTGAGAATTCAATTGACTTGATCCATGTTTTTGGACTGTGGGAGGAAACCGGAGAACCCGGAGGAAACCCACGCAGACACGGGGAGAACATGGAAACTCCACCCAGATGGGGATTCGAAGCGGGAATCCCTAGCGCTGAGAGGAGAACGTGCCGCCTAACTTAAACATTTTGAATAAAATATATTTACTATATATAATACTATACAATAGAATAATTTTACTGAAAAACATCCATCTTTGGATAAAAGCATCTGCTAAATGATTAAATGCAAATGTAAAGACATGGAATTTTTTTTTTTAATTTATCTGATTCATCGATTAATCGTAAAAAATAATCGACCGATTAATCGATTATCAAAATAATCGTTAGTTGCAGCCCTACTAGACTTCCACCACGCTGGTGACGATGTACCGATTAAATACCATCCTCATTCAGAGCAAGGAAACCATCCAACCCCTCCACCGGGCCACCTCCACACCCCCTCCACCGGGCCACACGTCACCCCCCCCCCCCCCCCCGGGTTCATCACGGCGGCGCAGTGGAGCTCACTCACGTTGGTGATGTAGGGCTCGATGGCCTGCGCCGTCCTCTTCAGCAGGGCTTTGGCCAGGTCGTACGCCTGCTTGTTCAGATTCTGCAAACCCAAAGTCAGCGTGAATACACTCAGTCATGCTGCCCGCCGGTCACTACGGAACATCACTCAGACGCTCACACCTTATGCGCGGGGACCAGGTTGACCAGGACGGTGTCCAGCAGCTCCTGAGAGACGGAGTCTCCTTCACAGACGATGGAGCTCATCAGGTCCACCATGTGCATGTGCACCTTCTGATTGTGGCCGTTGCTGTGAAATTAAATTTGGCAAGAAATTAACCACAGAACACACACACACACACACACACACACACACACACACACACACACACAACACACACACACACTATTTTAAAAACGACGAGTCAGCTACATTACACCTTCCACATCATTTTCATTCATTCATTGTCTTGAATGAATGGGGGGGGGGGGTTTCCCTATGCCCATCCAAGAAAAAATGTTTCGGGCACCAGGCCAGGGTGCCAATCTATCGGTGGCCACAGACTCCCTCACTCACACAGACACACACTCTTTATGGGGCAATTTGGAGCATTTAAATTACCCAGAATCAACTTTTTGGGGCGGCACACGGTGGCTTAGTGGTTTAGCACGTTCTTCTCTCAGCGCTAGGGATTCCCGGTTCGAATCCCCATCTGGGTGGAGTTTCCATGTTCTCCCCATGTCTGCGTGGGTTTCCTCCGGTTTCTCCGGTTTCCTCCCACAGTCCAAAAACATGGATCAAGTCAATTGAATTCTCAAAAATTGCCCCATATAGAGTGTGTCTGTGTGAGTGAGTGTGTGCCCAGCGATGGATTGGCGCACTGTCCTGGCTCCCGAGACGCCCGAGACGTTCTCCCCTGGATGGGCATGGGGAACCCCAGCCCGACCCTAATAGAGAATAAAGCGGGAGATAATGAATGAATGAATGAATCTTTTTTGGACTATGACTCGGGGAGAACATGCAAACTCCACCCAGATCAGGATTCGAACCTGGATCCAGAGCACTGAGAGGACCAAACGTTACAAATGTGGGCCCTTGAGCATGGCCCCTAACCTTCAGTGCTTTACGGGTGCTGCATAATGAGAGTCTTGGAACGGTCCCAAATGGAATGGATAAAGGAGGAGGTAAAATGACATCATATACTGATGTAATGTGGGTAAAAATTTCCACACACACACACACACACACACACACACACACACACACACACACGCTTCAGATGCTGCACTGTGTGCTGGAGAACTTCTGAAGTCATCAGAAGCGGGGATCAATTCCAGCTGAATACATTATACACAGCGAGACACCTCCACCACCGCGGACGCACACCGCCGTCACACTGAGACATCATCACCGCCGCGCCGCGAGGAACCGCCGGCAGGACGCGGCAGTGGACACCAGCCAAAGGGCCGGACGTGAACCCACACGCCGGCCGGACGTCCGCATCCGGGACGGAGGGGACTCACTTGATGACTTGGAAGAGCGTCCGATAGAGCTGAGTAAAGATTTCATTGCTGTCCTCCAACTCGAAGCAGATGTTGTAGGATTTGACCCAGGCGATGTTCTGTCGGGGCAAACGGAACCGGAATGAGACGGCGAGCACAGAGAACTACAAATAAAAACGCGGCGTCACACGTACCTCTAATAAGTAGAAATATCGATTGAACTGGGCGCTCTTAGTGTCTTCCAATCCCTTCAGCTGCCGAGTTATGAACATGAAAATGTCCTGAGAGCAGAGCAAAAAAAAAAACATCTGTGGATACGCCGCACATCTGCAACAGGTTCTGCAACATCGTATGTGCATTCTGTCATCACGAAACCTGTGTGTGGTGCTAAAGAGTTAAACTATGTGCACACGCACACACACCTGCAGAACAAATTATGTATGTGAACGGAACCCAGACATCATATTTCCAAAATGACGGCGGTTACGGTTCTGCAGCGTTCTGCGGTACGGCTCGTACCTTTAGCTTGTCGGGTGACGTGTAGGGCGCCTCTGGAGCATAGATTCGAAAAATGTCAGCCAGGCAGCAGGCCACCAGGAGCCGGACATCTTTATCTGGATGTTTGAGGAAGAAATCCGAGGCCAGGTGCAGAGCCAGGTTGAGGTACAGCTCCTTCTCCTCCTCGGAGTCCTGGTCCATGTCCATGAAGGTCTTCACCACCATCTACAAAACAGCAGAACAATCAGCCACGAGTTCCCACCACTGATCAAGTGCCATGACAACGTCCACAGACGAGATTAATCGGCTTCACGTCACGGGGTCTGTACCTTCAGCCGCCGCACCATCTCCTCTTTGGAGATCTTGTCTGAGATCTCCTTCACCCCGGGGGGGTAGGTGATCTTGCCATCTGCGGCTCGATTCTTGGAGTGAGCCATGCTCTCCAACTAGTGTTTGCTGCAAAGCATGAAAAATAAAGCAATGGCTAAAATACACCTGTACAGTGAGGAGTGGCCACTTTATTAGTTCCACTGATCATACAGAACCTACAAAGAACCAGCAGGTATACAGCAGGTATGTTCAGTCCTGTCCGGTGGTTTAAATGCACGATATGGGATAATGTATAGAACAAAGTTTTGGAACACACCCACCCAACACATTCATTCATATATAAAATTTATTTTGAAATTCTTCCCTTTTAATCAAATAATCCACTATGTAGTATAGTGTTGTTGTCACCTGCTCACTATATAATACACTATTAAAGTAGAGTATAGTGTAAACTACAGAGCACTGTTTAGACTTTAATAAAAGGTGCATTAAGAAGTGCAGGAAGAACATTCATTCATTCATTATCTCCCGCTTTATCCTCTATTAGGGTCGCGGTGGGGTTCCCCATGCCCATCCAGGGGAGAGCGTCTCGGGCGTTGGGCAGATACACCCAGGACAGGGATGTGGGAGGACCCGGAGGAAACCCGCATGGACATGGGGAGAACATGCAAATTAGAACCATATTGGGCTTTGAACCTGGATCCCCAGCGCTGAGAGGAGAACATGCTAAACACTAAGCCACCATGCCGCCCTCTTAACCTTATTAGATTTATTATTCAGTCATTCATCTCCCGCTTTATCCTCTATTAGGGTCGCGGTGGGGTTCCCCTTGCCCATCCAGGGGAGAACGTTTCGGGCGCTGGGCAGATAGACCCAGGACAGGGCGCCAATCCATCGCTGGGCACACACTCACTCACACAGACACACTCTACATGGGGCAATTTTTGAGAATTCAATTGACTTGATCCATGTTTTTGGACTGTGGGAGGAAACCGGAGAACCCGGAGGAAACCCACGCGGACATGGGGAGAACATGGAAACTCCACCCAGATGGGGATTCGAACCGGGAATCCCTAGCGCTGAGAGGAGAACGTGCTAAACCACTAAGCCACCGTGCCGCCTTTGCAGGAAGAACATTCAGTGCAAATATCAGATCCTTTCATTCATTCATTCATTATCTTCCGCTTCGTCCTCTATTAGGGTCGCGGTGGGGTTCCCCATGCCCATCCAGGGGAGAACGTCTCGGGCGCTGGGCAGATACACCCAAGACAGGGCGCCAATCCATCGCTGGGCACACACACACTCACACAGACACACTCTATATGGGGCAATTTGGAGAACTCAATTAACTTGATCCATGTTTTTGGACTGTGGGAGGAAACCGGAGAACCCAAAGGAAACCCACGCGGACACGGGGAGAACATGGAAACTCCACCCAGATGGGGATTCGAACCGGGAATCCCTAGCGCTGAGAGGAGAACATGCTAAACCACTAAGCCACCGTGCCGCCGTATTATATCACTGTTATGATTAAATTATTCCAGTATAACAGCAGAGGCGATGGTTCTTAAATCCTTAAAGGAATGTGGGATGTGTAATCATTTTTAACGTCCTGTCAGAATCCTTTGATCGTCGGATGCAGGTTAATTAATCTCTTAATTAGGCACTAATTGCCATTTAGTGAATTTAAAATCGAGCTAACGAGTGAATCAATGCGAACGCAGCCTTTTCGCTCTTGACTCCGAATCGACTCCTCTAAGGACTCGCTATCGACAGTGCCAAAGACGAGACCCCGTCCGCCCCGAAACCTCGCAGTCGTCGTTCTAATGCAGACCCTGTCCCTGTCCTGAGGAACCCGGTTCTAATGTGGACTCGGTTCTGGTTCTCCCGCCTCTCTGTGTGTTTAAAGCCAGAACGTGGAGAGCCGAGAACACAAAGGTGAACAACAGAGACTCTGACAGCCAGCCGTTACCGTCAAAACATCAAAGAGACCGACACACACACACACACACACTCTCTCACACACACACTCTCTCACACACACACCCACACACACACACACCCCTCAGTGAGTCCGTTCGAACCCGCACCGTGTTTACTGCACCAACGGAGAGCCAGCTAGCCTGACATGCTAACTGAGGCTAACGAACGCAAACAAACCGAGTCCACACACACACACACTCTCACACACACACACTCACTCACACACACTCACTCACTCACACACACACAGAACCTCCACCCAGAACGCGCTTCAGCTCGGGGTTCAATCCGCACGGAAAGCCGTTCCACAACATGAGCTCTGACTGGTGCTACACAGCGTTAGCATTACCGGCTAACCGTACAGCAGGACCGATCCTCACAGCGCGGCTCAGCCCGCAGCCGCCGCCGCCGCCGCCGCACCAACACCGCGCTGAGGCCCCGCAGAGCCCCGGCTGAGGCCCCGCGGAGCCCCGCTGCCCCGCACCGCCTACCTGAACTGGATGACCGGCTGCAGACGCCGCTGCGCTGCCTCTCCCTCTGAAGCCGAACCGAGCAGAGACCCGCCGCCGCACCGCCACAGACACCGCCGCTTCAAAATGGCGCCAATTCTGTCTGCAGCTGCACCAATGGAGCGAGAGGACACACACACACACACACACACACACACACACACACAGACAGAGAGAGACACAGACTCTCACACACACACCCACAGAGAGACACAGAGAGAGAGACACAGACTCTCACACACACACCCACAGAGAGACACAGACTCTCACACACACAAACACACAGACAGAGAGAGAGACACAGACTCTCACACACACACACACACACACACACACACACACACACAGAGACAGAGAGAGACACAGACTCTCACACACACACCCACAGAGAGACACAGACACAGAGAGAGAGACACAGACTCTCTCTCTCTCACACACACACACACACACACACACACACACAGACAGAGAGATAGAGAGAGAGAGACACACACACAGACAGAGAGAGACACAGACTCTAACACACACAAACACACAGACAGAGAGAGAGAGAGAGAGACACAGACTCTCACACACAGACAGAGAGAGACACAGACTCTAACACACACAAACAGAGAGAGAGAGACACAGACTCTCACACACAGACAGAGAGAGACACAGACTCTAACACACACAAACACACAGACAGAGAGAGAGAGAGAGACACAGACTCTCACACACACAGATAGAGAGAGACACAGACTCTCACACACACACCCACAGAGAGACACAGACTCTCACACACACACTCACAGAGAGACACAGACTCTCACACACACAGACAGAGAGAGAGAGACACAGACTCTCACAGACACACACACACACAGAGACACAGACTCTCACAGACACACACACAGACAGAGAGAGACACAGACTCTCACACACACAAACACACAGAAAGACACACACACAGACAGAGACACACTCTCACAGACACACACAAACAGAGAAAGAGAGAGACACAGACTCTCTCACACACACAGAGAGAGAGACACAGACTCTCACACACACAGACATAGAGAGACACAGAGAGAGAGGGACAGACTCACACACACAAAGACAGAGAGAGACACAGACTCACACAGACACAGAGAGAGAGAGACACACTCACACACACAGAGAGAGAGAGAGAGGGAGAGACATAGACTCACACACACACACAGACAGAGAAAGACACACACAGAGACAGACAGAGAGAGAGACATACACACACAGAGACAGACAGAGAGAGAGACATACACACACAGAGAGAGAGAGACTCACACACACACACAGAGAGAGAGGGAGAGACAGAGAAAGACACACACAGAGACAGACAGAGAGAGAGAGACATACACACACACACAGAGAGAGAGAGAGAGAGACATACACACACAGAGAGCGCGCACACACCACACACAGAGAATTGAACCAGAGACCTTCAGGTTATAGGGCTGGTTCCTTAAGCACAACCCTACGACTGTCTGTCTGTCTGTTCACTAAAACATACACTCACTCATCCATCCATTATCTTTAGCCTCTATTGGGGGGGATGGGGGGGTTCTCCATGCCCATCCAGGGGAGAACGTTTCGGGCGCTGGGCAGATACACCCAGGACAGGACGCCAATCTATCACTGGACACACACTCACTCACTCCATTACATTTCCACAAGATGCTCACATTCTAGAACTCAATGATCCTTTCTCTCTCTCTCTCTCTCAGCCTCTCTCTCTTTCCAGCAGTTGTAATTAATCTAATTGTCATAAAGTTCATTCTAACTGCCCGCCACCGCGGACATGTCTTGTATGGGACAACAGCGACATCTAGTGACCAGTGCACACATTATTCATTCATTCATAGTGGAATAGTGCTTCAGATGTTAATCATTACTGTATTTCATTCATTCATTATCTCCCGCTTTATCCTCTATTAGGGTCGCGGGGGTTCCCCATGCCCATCCAGGGGAGAACGTCTCGGGCGCTGGGCAGATACATCCAGGACAGGGCGCCAATCCATCGCTGGGCACACACTCACTCACTCACACAGACACACTCTATATGGGGCAATTTGGAGAACTCAGTTGACTTGATCAATGTTTTTGGACTGTGGGAGGAAACCGGGGAACCCGGAGGTGGATTTAATACGTGGTGCTGCAGACTTTGCATTGATAGGATTAGAACCATGTGTCTGTGATGCATGCTCATCATAATGTTCAGGTTTATTGTTCTACACTGGTGTAGTAAAGATAGAACAGTGACATTACGACCCTCATTCTCCCCCTATGTAAAGAAACAACAGAGGGTCAGTCCCTTATTCTCAACTCATTGGTTTTGTGTGTCATGATGGAGCCCTGCTGCTGCAATAATAATAATAATGTAATTACTTTAATCTATAAAGAACTTTTCATTCTGTGTTCATCAATATCACAAAGTGATTAACATTAATATACATTTATATCAGAGTAGCATGAAAAGAACAAAATGAAATGGCGAACGGTATGAAGTCTGATATTAAAACAATACAATACAGAACACGGTGCAATAGATCAGCGTTTGGACCTTACAACAAAGAAATATCACTTAAGATATAATAATAAAATAATAAACAACTAAAATATGAAATATTTAATAATAATATAGGATATCCAGCAGCACGGGGGCTTAGTGGTTTAGCACGTTCTCCTCTCAGCGCTAGGGATTCCCGGTTCGAATCCCCATCTGGGTGGAGTTTCCATGTTCTCCCCGTGTCCGCGTGGGTTTCCTCCGGGTTCTCCGGTTTCCTCCCACAGTCCAAAAACATGGATCAAGTCAATTGAATTCTCAAAAATTGTCTGTGTGAGTGAGTGAGTACCCAGCGATGGATTGGCGCCCTGTCCTGGGTGTATCTGCCCAGCGCCCAAGACGTTCTCCCCTGGATGGGCATGGGGAACCCCACCGCGACCCTAATAGAGGATAAAGCGGGAGATAATGGAATGAATGAATGAATGAATATAGGATATATTAATATAGGAATATTAAAATCCTTATTCGTCCATGTTCAGCGGGTTGAACATCGACATGAAGCTGCGAGGACATTACCATAAAGATGTGCAGTGTTCTTTATTCAGTAGCTTCTCAGTTTGAACTTTTTACAGAAGAAACTGACAAAAAAAAAACAGTATCATAATAAAAACTGCATATAGATCATGAATAGTTAAGAATTAATTATTAGTGATACTTATTTACATTCATCTAAAAATACAGATATAAATCCATATCATAAATATACAGTTATGAAACATAGAACATCAGCAATAAAAACATATCAGTACAAAATACACCCAGCAGTCATTAGATCGGCTCCACACAGACGGACGTGGTCCATACGGCTGAGGTAACGGTCCCTGTGTCTGCGCTGGAAACAAGAAGAGGCAGGCTGGAGAGAGAGAGAGAGAGAGAGAGAGAGAGAGAGAGAGAGAGAGACTCAGCAGCAGTGCTACAGCTGACATCGGGGAAAAAGACGGGTGGCTGTTATCACCGTGACTGCAGCTCCACCATCACAGAGATTTTGTTAAAAATAATAATAATAAAAAATAGGAAGGGCGGCACGGGGGCTTAGTGGTTTAGCACGTTCTCCTCTCAGCGCTAGGGATTCCCGGTTCGAATCCCCATCTGGGTGGAGTTTCCATGTTCTCCCCATGTCTGCGTGGGTCTCCTCCGGGTTCTCTGGTTTCCTCCCACAGTCCATAAACATGGATCAAGTCAATTGAGTTCTCCAAATTGCCCCATATAGAGTGTGTCTGTGTGAGTGAGTGTGTGCCCAGCGATGGATTGGCGCCCTGTCCTGGGTGTATCTGCCCAGTGCCCGAGATGTTCTCCCCTGGATGGGCATGGGGAACCCCACCGCGACCCTAATAGAGGATAAAGCGGGAGATAATGAATGAATGAATGAATGAATGAATTTTCTTCCTGCACTTCTTAATGCCTTCTTAATTTCCTCCCACAGTCCATAAACATGGATCAAGTCAATTGAGTTCTCCAAATTGCCCCATGTAGAGTGTATTTGTGTGTGAATGTGTGTGCAGCGATGGATTGGTGCCCTGTCCTGGGTGTATCTGCCCAGCGCCCGAGACGTTCTCCCCTGGATGGGCATGGGGAACCCCACCGCGACCCTAATAGAGGATAATGAATGAATGAATGAAAAAAGAGGAAATACTTACAATGGTAGAAAATAAAATGGCTTATCCCTGAGTGATAATCACAGCATCCTCATCTGTGAGGTCTGAAGTGATGCTCTCGGTTCTTATGAGGAGGCTCATGGGAGCTCATGACAATGTCCACACTGATGGGGAAGTCGAATCGCTCCAGCATTTTGGATATCGTCTCTCTCGGTACGCCGTGTTTGTTCCTCCTGGATGAAGACGCAAAAACATGACAGCACGCACTAAATTATTAAAGAAGTTGCTTCTAGGTTAGAGATTTGTAAGACCTCTGAGCCTTCGGTGGAAAGATAAAGTGCAGCTGTAGGAATCGGAATAGATTTTTTCATTTATGTGCGGAGTGGGGCGGCACGGTGGCTTAGTGGTTTAGCATGTTCTCCTCTCAGCGCTAGGGATTCCCGGTTCGAATCCCCATCTGGGTGGAGTTTCCATGTTCTCCCCGTGTCCGCGTGGGTTTCCTCCAGGTTCTACGGTTTCCTCCCACAGTCCAAAAACATGGATCAAGTCAATTGAGTTCTCCAAATTGCCCCATATAGAGTGTGTTTGAGTGTGTGAGTGTGTATCCAGCGATGGATTGGCGCCCTGTCCTGGGTGTATCTGCCCAGCGCCCGAGATGTTCTCCCCTGGATGGGCATGGGGAACCCCACCGCGACCCTAATAGAGGATGAAGCGGGAGATAGTGAATGAATGAATGTGCGGAGTGTAACAAACTTACTAAAAACAAACTTACTTTGCCAGCTCAGTGGGATCACGCTTCCACCTGGTGTCAGGCTCTATAAACTCCACCTGGTATCCTTTCTCCAAAGCCTGAAAAAAACCAAGAACAAAGTCACGCAAACGCTGACCGAACATTTTTTCATAGACATTCACATCATTCAGGGAAGTAAACACACATCAGGATCGTACCAGTGCCACATAAGGCTTCATTTCCCAGGCCTTCACGTTCGTGTTGTCGATGATGATGGGCGAGCGACCCTCTGACATCGCCGTCCTGGCTGAAACAAAGAAAGCAACTGTTTGACATCTTAACCTAACATTCATTCATTCACTATCTCCCGCTTTATCCTCTATTAGGGTCGTGGTGGGGTTCCCCATGCCCATCCAGGGGAGAACGTCTCGGGCGCTGGGCAGATACACCCAGGACAGAGCGCCAATCCATCGCTGGGCTTAACCTAACATCATGTCTTATATAAGGTTTATAAATTCTTTAAACATTCATTCATTCATTATCTCCTGCTTTATCCTCTATTAGGGTCGCGGTGGGGTTCCCCATGCCCATCCAGGGGAGAACGTTTCGGGCGCTGGGCAGATACACCCAGGACAGGGCGCCAATCCATCGCTGGGCACACACTCACTCACACAGACACACTCTATATGGGGCAATTTGGAAAACTCAATTGACTTGATCCATGTTTTTGCACTGTGGGAGGAAACCGGAGAACCCGGAGGAAACCCACGCGGACACGGGGAGAACATGGAAACTCCACCCAGATGGGGATTCGAACCGGGAATCCCTAGCGCTGAGAGGAGAACATGCTAAACCACTAAGCCACCGTGCCGCCCTTATTTATTATTACTTCTGAATATTTATAGAGCTGTGTGAAGGAAACTCATTCATTCATTCATTATCTCCCACTTTATCCTCTATTAGGGTCGCGGTGGGGTTCCCCATGCGAATGTGCTGACCACTAAGCCACCGTGCCGTGGTGGGGTTCCCCATGCCCATCCAGGGGAGAACGTTTCGGGCGCTGGGCAGATAGACCCAGGACAGGGCGCCAATCCCTCGCTGGGCACACACTCACTCACACAGACACACTCTATATGGGGCAATTTGGAGAACTCAATTTGACTTGATCCATGTTTTTGGACTGTGGGAGGAAACCGGAGAACCCGGAGGAAACCCACGCGGACACGGGGAGAACGTGGAAACTCCACCCAGATGGGGATTCGAACCGGGAATCCCTAGCGCTGAGAGGCGAACCGTGCCGCCTCTTTAAACGTGGTCATTTAATTAACTGAAGACTGTAATGTTCCGCTTCAAAGATGTAAAAGACAGCAGCTGGTCAGCAGGAGGCTGGTACCAGCACAACAGCGCCACCATGCTGAGGACGTGAGTTATAGCATGTGTATAGTGTGTTATAGAGTGAACAGTGAGTGAATACAGGGCTTAAACACACCATGCTGGAACCATGCACCACCCTAATAATATCTGCTCTGTGGGGGTCCTGATCAACAGAGAACAAATGGAGCATGTAGAGGAACAAAAGGACTACAGGATGGACCTGTAGAACTACAAACCCCATCTGCATGATCAGTGAAGGACAAAAAAAAAGGAGGTGTATCTAATAAAGTGGTCAGTTAGTGCATATTGTGTAACATGCTTATTGTGGACTGATTTGAGACTGTGCTGATACACATACAATGTGCACAGTGTTTTAATGGATCATGAGCTTTAATGTAGTATGGTGTAGTATAGTTGTTATATAGTTGTTATATGGTTGTTATATGGTTGTGATGGAGATGCAGACAGGACGTTACGGTTGTAGGTCTCTGAGGAATGTCTGTGATATTTACCTCTCTCCTGATTCCAGTCATGAGCATCACCGAGCAGCCCGGGATCAAAGAAATAGCCACGTCTGTCATGAAAGAAGTCGTCTGTGCTCAGGACCAGTCCACTGGGACCATCAGACACCAGAGTCCTGAAAACACACCTCACTTTATTAACAAAACTTATTCAACTTAATCCAGTTAGGATGGTGAGTGGCACTGGGGTCTATCCCGGCACTCTATAACAACAAAAGCGTGTGGTCGCAGTCGACATGCCGGACCTTGGTTCTGCATCATGAAGTATAATTTAAAGTAAAAGTGGACTTCAGGTGTGAACACAAACGAGGCTGCATGCTCTGAAAGTGGCTCTGACATCACACAGCATCACCGGGACAGGACTCACTTTGCCAGTGTGGATTTCCCCGAACCGGGAAGTCCTCTCATCAGTATCAGGACTGAAGCATGCCCGCGGTTCGGCCGAGGGTCGGGTTCTCCACGCCGTTCGGTCCAGCCGGCTCCCCCGTGTACACCTGAGGAGAAGTGGAGCCCTTCCACCGAGCACCAGCTTCTGTTTTCATACATGTTGCCGTGGGTTACCCGAGACTCGAAGGGCACTGGGGGAATGACGCTCCTGGGAAAAGGGGGAGGAAACCAAAACTGGAAGTTCTGTGGGCCAGACGGTGGCCGAGGTGGAGGCGGCCGGAGGTGATACGGGTGGCGGTACGAGTTATTGCATGGTGTACCATGTGAAGGTGCTGTCCATCCATAGTCCCTCTGAGCTCCGTCATGGTGGATGGGAGGAGGATAAGGCCTGTAGGTGTTTGGGTGAGCCCTTCCCTTTGTTTCTTTCCTGCAGTCCTGAGAGACACCGCCTCCATCTCCATCAGCGGTGTCTTGGTGGTGGATCCGATCGAGCTCTTTGTAAAACTCCGCCAGTTCGTTCTCCATCGCCGGCTGCGGTCGACATGATGGACCTATGAACGCATCACTGCTGACGCCGATCTCTTTAATGACCTCCTCTCTACTCCGACCGCATGACTCCTCAGTACGTCTCAGCGTGTTCTCCGAAGACGCTCTTAACTCCACCACCTTCAGACCGTCTCTCTGAGGTGAGAGCACGGCCCCCCCGCCGCTCGCCGTGGACGGGACCCCTCTCACGTCCGTCTCAGTTTCAGAGTGGATTTGTGGATCTACAGCTCCACTCCCAGGTGAAGGAGCAGATTCATCTGGATTAGCATTAGGCATCTGAAAAAGACGAGATAATCTGAGATAGGGCTCAAATAAGGGGCGGCGCGGTGTCTTAGCGGTTTGGCACGTCCGCCTCTCAGCGCTGGGGATTCCCGGTTCGAATCCCCATCCGGGTGGAGTTTCCATCTTCTCCCCGTGTCCGCGTGGGTTTCCTCCGGGTTCTCCGGTTTCCTCCCACAGTCCAAAAATCATGGATCAAGTCAATTGAGTTCTCCAAATTGCCCCATATAGAGTGTGTTTGAGTGTGTGAGTGTGTACCCAGCGATAGATTGGCGCCCTGTCCTGGGTGTATCTGCCCAGCGCCCGAGACGTTCTCCCCTGAATGGGCATGGGGAACCCCACCGCGACCCTAATAGAGGATAAAGCGGGAGATAATGAATGAATGAACGGTGTCTTAGTGGTTTGACACGTCCGTCTCTCAGTGCTAGGGATTCCCGGTTCGAATCCCCATCCGGGTGGAGTTTCCATCTTCTCCCCGTGTCCGCGTGGGTTTCCTCCGGGTTCTCCGGTTTCCTCCCACAGTCCAAAAATCATGGATCAAGTCAATTGAGTTCTCCAAATTGCCCCATATAGAGTGTGTCTGTGTGAGGGAGTGTGTGCCCAGTGATAGATTGCCCCCCTGTCCTGAGTGTAACTGCCCAGCGCCCGAGACGTTCTCCCCTGGATGGGCATGGGGAACCCCACCACGACCCTAATGGAGGATAAGGCAGAAGATAATGAATGGATGGAGGACTTAAATAAGAGTGAACACAACACTGTAATAATAATAATAATAATAATAAAATATTTATATTTAAAATATATGTAAAATCTTTGCCACAAGTTATTCACCGAGAAAGACAGTATGTGTTTATAAAATTAAGCAGTTTTTTTTTAATTATTTATCATTTAAAAGGCCATTATAAATTATATTAAACACTAATTAACTTAAAGTTGATTTGTTTACAAGCGAAACCTTACACACACGCGCTTTTCGATAAGAGGAAAAACTGACGGCTGAATAACCAACGGCACCTTCATCACTACATCTGTTCACTACGCAGGTCATGTGACTATACAATTCAAACCCAAAATGAGTGCACTACAGTTGAGGGCTGACTGATATTTGGGATACGGCCCTGAGTGAAGGCTACAGCTACGTTCACTGATCGGTAAAGCTTCTAATAAAGGAGACTCTCGTCATATTAAATGTAGAATTTACCTAAAAACGTCCCTCAGCGGCAGAAAAACGTGAAGATTAATGAGAGTTCACAGTGAATTAAGGAGTAAAGATGGAAACGTATAACCAGGCGACATTCAAACAGCCGAAGTTCTCAGGCAACGATTTTGTTTTGGTGGTTCCACAACATCAGTAATCAGTACTGACCCCTAGCGGCACGTGAGTGTCAGCGCCATCTCACGCCAGTCCTCATCACTGGGGACTGTTTGGAAGCATTCATTCATTCATTCATTCATTCATTCATTATCTCCCGCTTTATCCTCTATTAGGGTCGCGGTAGGGTTCCCCATGCCCATCCAGGGGAGAACGTCTCGGGCGCTGGGCAGATAGACGCAGGACAGGGTGCCAATCCATCGCTGGGCACACACTCACACTCTATATGGGGCAATTTGGATTATTCAATTGACTTGATCCATGTTTTTGGACTGTGAGAGGAAACCGGAGAACCCGGAGGAAACCCACGCAGACACGGGGAGAACATGGAAACTCGACCCAGATGGGGATTCGAACCGGGAATCCCTAGCGCTGAGAGGCGAACGTTCTAACCACTAAGCCACCGTGCCGCCTGTTTGGAAGCAGTGCATGTCTAAAGACCTCTGCTGGACCACCAACACCATGACTGCGGTCAAGAAGGTGTGCCAGAGACACCCGGGACTTCTCAGTAAAAAAAAAAAGACAACCTTCAGGAGAAGCTGCTGATGTCCTACTGAAGCTCTGACGTCCAAAGTGTGCATCTCAACATGGTTCTGCACCACGAAGAGACAGCTGATGAGTATAGAAAGGGCGGGGTAGCTCAGTGGTCAGGGTGTTGGGTGTTGGGCTCTCAATCTGAAGGTTGGTGGTTCAAATCCCAGGTCCACTGAAGTTACCAATGTGGGTCCTTAAGCGAGACCCTTCACCCTAATTGCTCCAGGGATGTTGTGATGAACCCTGTGCTCAGTCGCTTTGGATAAAAGCGTCCAATAAATGACCGAAAGTAAAGTAAAAGTAGAAACAGGAATGTGTATCTAATAAAGTGGCCAGCGAATGTAAATAATGTCTTGTAAGAACTTTGTGGCGGCACGGTGGCTTAGTGGTTAAGCACGTTCTCCTCTCAGCACTAGGGATTCCCGGTTCCAATCCCCATCTGGGTGGAGTTTCCATGTTCTCCCCGTGTCTGCGTGGGTTTCCTCCGGGTTCTCCGGTTTCCTCCCCCAGTCCAAAAACATGGATCAAGTCAATTGAATTCTCCAAATTGCCCCATATAGAGTGTGTCTGTGAGTGAGTGTGTGCCCAGCGATGGATTGGCGCCCTGTCCTGGGTCTATCTGCCCAGCGCCCGAGATGTTCTCCCCTGGAAGGGCATGGGGAACCTCACCGCGACCCTAATAGAGGATAAAGCGGGAGATAATGAATGAATGGAGAACTTTGTATCGTTCAGTGGCTTGTGCTGAATGGAAGCTTGTGATCGTGTTTTTTGGATGTGGAGGATGAGACGTCCTCACTGTGTGAGTGTGTAAACAGGTTTTTGCCTCCGCAGAGCGGTAAACACTGTACATACCCCACAATCCGCCCACACACTCATACCTCGTGGTCATGTTCAGCTTGTGTGGGTTGGTTTGGATAAACACACTCTGCTGCCAGTAACAGCTCGTTGGCAGAAATCAGTTCCAGTAAAGACACGTCACTTTACTCCAAATCCCACAATGATCCCCATAAAGATTTAAAAATCCCAAAGCTCAGCTCTGAACCCAAAAACCTCATTCTGAGCTCGGGGTTCTTCAAATGAAATCAGGTTAGGATCAGCTCCTATCTGTTCTGATGATCAGGACCCCCACAGAGCAGGGGTTATTAGGGTGGTGGATGACTCTGAGTCCTGCAGTGACACCAACATGGTGGTGCAGGTGTGTTACCACACAAAGTGTGCAGCAACAGACGACCTACTGTCTCTGAATCCACATCTAGTGGAACAGTCGCTGATTTGAACAGATGATGTGAACATTCATTCATTCATTCATTCATTATCTCCCACTTTATCCTCTATTAGGGTCGCGGTGGGGTTCCCCATTCCCATCCAGGGGAGAACGTCTCGGGCGCTGGGCAGATAGACCCAGGACAGGGCGTCAATCCATCGCTGGGCACACACTCACTCACACAGACACACTCTATATGGGGCAATTTGGAGAATTCAATTGACTTGATCCATGTTTTTGGACTGTGGGAGGAAACCCACGTGGACACGGGGAGAACGTGGAAACTCCACCCAGATGGGGATTCGAACCGGGAATCCTGAGTGCTGAGAGGAGAACATGCTAAACCACTAAGCCACCATGCCGCCCCTATTTATTATTACTTCTGAATATTTATAGAGCTGTTTGAAGGAAACTCATTCATTCATTCATTATCTCCCGCTTTATCCTCTATTAGGGTCGCGGTGGGGTTCCCCATGCCCATCCAGGGGAGAACGTCTCGGGCACCGGGCAGATAGACCCAGGACAGGGCGTCAATCCATCGCTGGGCACACACTCACTCACACAGACAGACTCTATATGGGGCAATTTGGAGAATTCAATTGACTTGATCCATGTTTTTTGGACTGTGGGAGGAAACCGGAGAACCCGGAGGAAACCCACGCAGACACGGGGAAAACATGGAAAGTCCACCCAGATGGGGATTCGAACCGGGAATCCCTAACGCTGAGAGGAGAACGTGCTAAACCACTAAGCCCCCGTGCCGCCCTGATGTGAACATTACGTATGTAAATCAATTAAAGAGTCACAAGAAACTGTAAATTAGATCAAAATATGTTTATTTGAGAAAGATTTTAAGAGCAATAAATATTAATGTGCGAGTCGACGCCGGACCCTGAGATTATACAGAAAGTCCAGTATGAAGCTGAACATCCATCAACACGTACAACTGAAGAACCAGCTCAGTAAAGTCTGAAGGTAAAAAGGAATCACATTTCTGTCGTAAGAACCTTAAGATTTCACATGTTTGAGCTCTGGAGCAGGACTCAGCAGTTCAGCATGGCGTTGGCCCTCATGAGACGTACCACCTTTCTCCTGCTGTAACTGTACTCATACTGCACTGTGCCATGGTACAAATACAGGAACCCTGCAGACAAATGGAAAACAGACACACCACTGGAGTATGAACCTATAAACGGTCTTCAGTGTCCGTCTAAATGCTGAGGTCTTATTGTTCCACCAACTATAAAGCGTTCAACATCAAGTGGCTGTTCCACGATCTTCATTACTCAGACCGGGTGGAATCAGACTGCGGTGTAACGGGACAGCCATGTAATAATGATTTACTAATAAACATTTTAAACCTTTACCGTTCTTGTAGGATGCAGCATCCACCTCGTCATCTACCCCGGGAAAGTCCCTCTCTATGGATTTGGGGTATCCAGCATCCATGGCCTCTTTGTCTTCATCGTAACTGTAAGGAAGAACATGCTAAATCGTGTACTCTGCACCCTTCAGGCTCTTAATATTCCCTGAATGTTTATTCATTCATTCATTATCTTCCGCTTTATCCTCTATTAGGGTCGCGGTGGGGTTCCCCATGCCCATCCAGGGGAGAACGTCTCGGGCGCTGGGCAGATAGACCCAGGACAGGGCGCCAATCCATATAGAGACAGACACACTCTATATGGGGCAATTTGGAGAATTCAATTAGCTTGATCCATGTTTTTGGACTGTGGGAGGAAACCGGAGAACCCAGAGGAAACCTACGCAGACACAGGGAGAACATGGAAACTCCACCCAGATGGGGATTCGAACCGGGAATCCCTAGTGCTGAGAGGAGAACATGCTAAACCACTAAGCCACCGTGTACCCTATTTATTATTACTTCTGAATATTTATAGAGCTGTGTGAAGGAAACTCATTAATTCATTCATTATCTCCCGCTTTATCCTCTATTAGGATCGCGGTGGGGTTCCCCATGCCCATCCAGAGGAGAACGTCTCGGGCGCTGGGCAGATAGACCCAGGACAGGACGCCAATCTATCGCTGGGCACACACTCACTCACTCACACACTCTATATGGGGCAATTTTGAGAAGTCAATTGACTTGATCCATGTTTTTGGACTGTGGGAGGAAAGCGGAGAACCCGGAGGAAACCCACGCAGACACGGGGAGAACATGGAAACTCCACCCAGATGGGGATTCGAACCGGGAATCCCCAGCGCTGAGAGGAGAACGTGCTAAACCACTAAGCCACCGTGCCGCCTGAATGTTTATAAGTATATAAATTCGTTAGTTAAGACCACCACACCTCCAGTACTCCTCGTCGGTGAATAACAGGGTCTTGCCCGTGTCGGGGATGTGCACCGCCGCCTCCACTTTGCGGACGGATTTCGGCAGCCCCAGTTTGTGGATGTATTTTGGGTAGCCCTCCACCAGGGTGTAACCATTGAGGGCCCACATTCTGATTCCTTAAACGAGAACGAGGTGTGAACACGACTTCGGCTGAGAACACAGTGCAATCAAAGCCAGCCAATCAGATGCTGACGTACCGCTGAATATGATGACCAAGTCTTTCCTGAGGTTCTCGTATGCGGCGTCCACTCTGTTCGGGATGTCTGGCCAGGTGGATTTAATGAGTGATTGCTGAGGCTCCGTGAACTGAGGATGCAGACGCCAAAAATACCTGAAAACGAGAAAACCCTGATGAGTTTGAAGCACGGAGCATCAAGAACTGTTTTCACAATAGACCTTAAACACCTTAAACTCTCTGATCATGTGATCTAAACCGCCCGTTCCTGCAAATTCCTTCTTTACAACATCATGAAGATCAGACCCTTTTTGACTGAACATGTGACCCAACTGCTCGTTCAAGCCCGCGTCCTATCCCGGCTTGATTATTGTAATGCGCTACTTGCCGGTATCCCAGCTTCCACAATCAGACCTCTTCAACTGATTCAAAACTCTGCAGCCCGACTCGTGTTCAACCCCCAACAACTCATGTTCCTCCATCACTCATGTCCCTCCACCACTCATGTCCCTCCATCACGCATGTCCCTCCATCACGCATGTCCCTCCATCACTCATGTCCCTCCATCACTCATGTCCCTCCATCACTCATGTCCCTCCATCACGCATGTCCCTCCATCACTCATGTCCCGCCATCACTCATGTCCCTCCATCACTCATGTCCCTCCATCATTCATGTCCCTCCATCACTCATGTCCCTCCATCACTCATGTCCCTCCATCACTCATGTCTCTCCATCACTCATGTCTCTCCATCACTCATGTCCCTCCATCACTCATGTCCCTCCATCACTCATGTCTCTCCATCACTCATGTCCCTCCATCACTCATGTCTCTCCATCACGCATGTCCCTCCATCACTCATGTCCCTACATCACGCATGTCCCTACATCACGCATGTCTCTCCATCACGCATGTCCCTCCATCACTCATGTCCCTCCATCACTCATGTCCCTCCATCACGCATGTCCCTCCATCACTCATGTCTCTCCATCACTCATGTCTCTTCATCACTCATGTCCCTCCATCACTCATGTCCCTCCATCATTCATGTCCCTCCATCACTCATGTCCCTCCATCACTCATGTCCCTCCATCATTCATGTCCCTCCATCACTCATGTTCCTCCATTGTCTCCCTGTAGCTGCTGCATTCAGTACAATTCACTGACTCTGACCTACAGAACCATTTCTGGATCTGGCCCCTCCCACCTTCACTCTATCTTTTCAAAATACACTCCGACTCGTTCACTTCGCTCCGGTGATGATCGCCGCCTGGTGGTTCCACCTCACCGAGGAGCTAATTCTCACTCCGTGGCGTTCACCGCTGCAAAACGGTGGAACGTTCTTCCCAACTCTGTCCGTAAGGCAGAATCACTAAACAGTTTTAAGAAACGACTGAAGACGCATCTCTTTAACAAATACCTGTTGTAGAGGGGGAAAAAAAAAGGAAGAGGGGAGGGGCTGCAGCATCGAATAACAATCAGGTTTGATGAATTTACAGTATAGTTGGTTTTCTCCATAACTTCTGACTGTAACGTTCTCATTTGTAAGTCGCTTTGGATAAAAGCGTCGGCTGAATGATTAAATGTAAATGTAAATGTAATGTAACTGGTCAGTAGGGCTGTATTCAACTAAAGATTTTCATAGTCGAATCTGATTCGTCAGATTTTCCCTATAGTTGACTGATAGTCGAATCAGTTAAAATTTTACCACAAGATGGCGCTATAAGCGTAATTTTTAAAAAAGATTTTTTTTTAATATTTTACTTGTTTTTCTAACAAAAGAAAACCTTTTTTTTGTTGTTGTTTTTTCTTTTTTTTTTCTAGAAATTAGGATGATTTTATTTGACAAAAGGCTATATATATAACGAAAACAAAGACATTTCATGTAAAAACTAATGCTTAGCAGCAGCCATGGGCGCCCCCATGTGGTCAAAATGGTACATTCGACTATGAGGTTCATAGTCGACTACGGTTCTCCGAATCGAATCGTCGAATCAGCGAATATTGCAGCTCACCCCTACTGGTCAGTCGGTCACATGTACAGATGGGAGAGTGAAAAGGTTTGTAAACCTGTCTTTGAAAATGATAGTCTCCCCCCGGAGCTCAGTCACAGCGTCGATGGTCAGCTCAGGGTCACATTTGTTGGGAGCCACAGGTTTGGGTTTAATAGTCCTTTTGTCGGGATTAGGATTAGGACCTAAAACACAACAAAGTGCAGATGACATGACGGTCAGACGGAACGCAACTGGGTCAGTGTTTTTATAAAAGGATGAAGAGCAAACATGGAAAGCTTTATTTTATGCACAGTCAGCTTGGTCGTGTGAACTCCTGGCGTGGGACTCGAACTCTTCATCTTCTGCAATCAGTGACTGAGCTGCTCACGTTTGCGACCCCACCATTCTGCCCCGCTCACCGTACAGCGACTGTATTCCTTTGATGTCATCTTCAGACAGAGGGAATCCGCGGTTGTAGGAGTAGACGGGGAACATCAGCGCGCCGGGGTCGTTAGAATGAGCCATGCCCAGAGCATGACCAAATTCATGAGCCGCCACCAGGAACAGGTTATATTCTGTAAAAAAGAGAGATCCGAAAGAACATGTTTATTTATATGTACAATACGTAAGTTCAAGTTCAAGTCATTTATTTATGTCGCGCTTTTTACAACAGTACATCGTCACAAAGCAGCTTTACAGAATAAAAAAGCCTTTAAACCCCCAAAGAGCGAGCCGAAGCGACAGTGGCAAGAAAAAACTCCCTGTTATGTTGTTATTTAAGGAAGAAACCTTGGGAGGACCAAGACTCAGTGGGGGACTCGTCGATATATCGATATCTCCTTTACATCAAACAGATAGTTCATTCATTCATTCATTCATTATCTTCCGCTTTATCCTCTATTAGGGTCGCGGTGGGGTTCCCCATGCCCATCCAGGGGAGAACGTTTCGGGCGCTGGGCAGATACACCCAGGACAGGGCGCCAATCCATCGCTAGGCACACTCTCTCACACACACTCTATATGGGGCAATTTGGAGAACCCAATTGACTTGATCCATGTTTTTGGACTGTGGGAGGAAACCCAAACCACTAAGCCACCATGTGCTAAACCACTAAGCCACCGTGCCGCCCCAAACAGATAGTTAATTAATAAAATGTAAAACCTCATTAGAAGTTTCTGCAAATAAAGTGAATAATTGTCCGAATAACTGCATTTGGAAACGTGACTGTTGGCGGTGCGTCTGTAACATAACGTACCGTGGGAGTCTTTTGTCCATTTCTCGTCTTCGTCAAAGTGGGTGTCCCCACCGATACCTATCCCCGGTGGGTAAGCATGAGCGAGGAGTCCGTTAGGACCATCAAAGGGGTTGTGGTCTCCATGTTCTGCCATTAATCATGAAAAAGAAATGGAACAGGGTCAGGGTCAGGGTAAGGCTCAGGGTCAGGTCTGACAGAGGTGATGAGGTGAAGTTCTGTTTGGCAGCACCCTCAGGATCACGTACCTCTCCTCCCGAAGCTGATCATGATGTCAGCGGTGCCGGTCTTCAGTCTCCTGAAGGTCAGCGGTGTGACTTCACTCCAGACCGTCAGAGCATTATGAATGGCCCGGTCCACGTCATCTTCATCCAGATCGGGGGTGTAGTTATTTATTCTGAGTAAAAACAAGTTCAGTTCAGAACGTAGAACTCACAATCTGAGTTTGGGTTCACCACAAAGATGTTGGCTGGGTTAAGGTCAGGGCTCAGTCCACTCCACTCTTACCCACCATGTGTTTATGGTCATGCTGGAGCAGAAGATGGGTCCCACAGGGTTCCCACAAAGTTTAAATCGTGCATTCATTCATTCATTCATTCATTATCTCCCGCTTTATCCTCTATTAGGATCGCGGTGGGGTTCCCCATGCCCATCCAGGGGAGAACGTTTCGGGCACTGGGCAGACACACCTAGGACAAGGCACCAATCCATCGCTGGGCAGACACACTCTATATGGGGCAATTTGGAGTTTTCATATCATTTTGTTTGGCGTTCATGAGGCAGTATGTACTGATACTCACCTGAACGTCAGCTGTTTCGTTTCCCATTTTAAGTTCCTGGGGAAGGTATTGTACTCAGCCACATCTGGCACCCCACATCTGGCCTGGTTCATGACCTCCATCGTCTCATCATCCAGTGTCCCGGTGACCTCCAGCTTGAAGAACGCCTGCATGGCCCGGACCTTCTCCTGCATCATCTCTGAAGAGCCGGACGATCCCAGCAGACCAGCCCTCAGTCCGTAATAGCTGCGAAGGTATCGCTAGAGACGAAACAAACTCATCTGTTTAACATCATGTCCCTAATGTCCTCAGAACTCTGGAGTTTTAATGTCTTTAAAATATATGATTTATTTTAACATGCGCGTCCCGGAGGACAACGGACGTCTCCCCAAAACACCAGTATGAGTGTGTGTGTGTGGTGGGGGGGGGGTTGTGGACAATATGTGGTAATTAAAGGTAATTAACACATCAGTTTAAATCATATTCAATGTGCAGCTTATGTGTGAGAGAGAGAGAGAGAGAGAGAGAGAGAGAGAGAGAGAGAGGTTCAGGGTGGAGAGAGCTCACAATGGCTGGAGGTGCTTTTTTCGGATCTTTGCTCACACACTCACTCACACACTCACACACACACACACTCACTCACTCACTCACACACACACACACACACACACACACACACACTTTGTCAGTCGCTTTGGATAAAAGCGTCGGCTAAATGACTAAATGTAAATGTAATGTAATGTAAATGTAAATGTAAATGTAAATGTAAATGTAAATGTAATGTAAATGTAATGTAATGTAATGTAAATGTAATGTAAATGTAATGTAATGTAAATGTAATGTAATGTAATGTAAATGTAATGTAAATGTAATGTAATGTAATGTAATGTAATGTAATGTAATGTAAATGTAATGTAAATGTAAATGTAAATGTAAATGTAATGTAAATGTAAATGTAAATGTAATGTAAATGTAATGTAAATGTAATGTAAATGTAAATGTAATGTAATGTAAATGTAAATGTAAATGTAAATGTAAATGTAATGTAAATGTAAATGTAAATGTAAATGTAAATGTAATGTAAATGTAATGTAAATGTAAATGTAATGTAAATGTAAATGTAATGTAATGTAAATGTAAATGTAAATGTAATGTAATGTAATGTAGGTGTCCCTGATCTGAGAACATCAATAATAAAGACAGTCTTTGATCTTCACAATTATATTGCATATTTATGAAAAACGTTAATAAAAGTTTAAATCTAAGCTCGATGTCCCGAAGATGTTTGAATGTGGAGAGTCCTCACCTCTGCCTTCAGCCACTTGTCCATGTCTTCAGTTGGAAGAGGCTTTGAATGCGAGTGCGTCACCATCAGCAGAAGCAGAACCGCCGTGAGCTCCATGATGTTCCTGCTGCATCTGACCGAGACGGAGCACACGGCCTTTATATGAGCTGGAGCGGCGCCTCCACCTGCACCACACGGCATGATTCAGAAAAAAGTACACTGCCCACATTCGCCCGGAATAACACTCTGCAAAACTGTCTGTGTGTGTGTGTGTGTGTGTGTGTGTGTGTAGAAGGATGTACATACACATCTGGAAATGTTCTATGACTTCAAGTTAAATGCTAAATTTTGCTGATTTTAACGAATCGGATTATTATTAGGATAACAGACAGTGGCTTCAATATGTGAACTCCACTTAAACCACACACACACACACACACACACACACACACACACACACGTCACACCATTAGGAACTTTAATAAAACCCCGTTTCCCGCTGCAGTTCTAACAGCTCCACTCTTATGGCGCCTCCACCTCACAGTGAGACGGTAAACTTTACTGTTGGAGCAAAAAAATGTCCTCCCCGTGCCTGAGTGGGTTCAACCCCTAATACTCCAGTTTCTTCACATTGTGAGATCAGCCGTGCTGTATGAATAACCTCATTTAAAACCTCATTGAAAACCTCGGGAGCGCTTCTTTCTTCGGGGAGAACTGGCTGATGTCACATGACTCGTCGTGTATTGAAAAATACTGGAAACGTCAGCTGAGAAATTCCTGAAATCTTATTTTAGTTCCGTGCAATTCAGCAATAACAGTTTTCCAGACAGAGCTGGCACTCATGACCGTGATGCACCACCGTGCTGATTTGAGGAAGTGTGGCTGTCCTATATCTGATGTGCTGGAGCGAGTCAGCAGTGACCTCACAGTGGACTGATGTTGAGGACACGCATGTAAGGGGTTGTTTTTGGAACTGAGCCTCATGCTGAGTTGGAGCTTATCAAACCTCCTGGACTTTCTGTGGTTTTCTCAGGGATGCACATCGTCATGTCCTGATGAAGTCTGCACTTAGGGTCCAACGCAGTGACGGGATAGGCTTCAGGAAGAGTGTTTATGGAACTTCTGAGGTTTGTCAGTGCATCAGGACTGATTCAGTACAACGTCAGCAATCAGTGAGAATTAATACTCAATTTACATCTCAAATCAATTTTAATATCATTCATTCATTCATTCATTATCTCCCGCTTTATCCTCTATTAGGATCGCGGTGGGGTTCCCCATGCCCATCCAGGGGAGAACGTCTCGGGCGCTGGGCAGATAGACCCAGGACAGGGCGCCAATCAATCGCTGGGTACACATTCACACACTCAAACACACTCTATATGGGGCAATTTAGAGAACTCAATTAACTTCATCCATGTTTTTGGATTGTGGGAGGAAACCGGAGAACCCGGAGGAAACCCACGCGGACACGGGGAGAACGTGGAAACCCCACCCAGATGGGGATTCGAACCGGGAATCCCTAGTGCTGAGAGGCGAACGTGCTAACCACTAAGCCACCGTGCCGCCCTAAATACAAACAATATTAAAGAAATATAAGAATCATCATCATCGTCGTTTACACAGAGTTAAAGAGGGTGCTGGAGCCTATCCCATTGCTTACTGTGTAAAAGGCAGGAAGAGTCCTCTAATAGAGGTCAGTCTGTCACATGACAACAGCATGTGAACATTTACAGCGTGATGGAGTTTAATCATCAACCGCACAGAGAACCTTCATCTCAGAGGTGATGGGCGGGGTTGAGGTCGGGGGCTCAACCCTGACTTATGGACCTTGCTTTGGGGCCTGGGACACTTTAAACCTTTAAACTTAATAATCTGGCTTAGTGATCAGCACGTTCTCCTCTCAGCGCTAGGGATTCCCGGTTCGAATCCCCATCTGGGTGGAGTTTCCATGTTCTCCCCGTGTCTGCGTGGGTTTCCTCCGGGTTCTCCGGTTTCCTCCCACAGTCCAAAAACATGGATCAAGTCAATTGAGTTCTCCAAATTGCTCCATATTGAGTGTGTCCGTGTGAGTGAATGTGTGCCCAGCGATGGATTGGCGTCCTGTCCTGGGTGTATCTGCCCAGCGCCCGAGACGTTCTCCTCTTGATGGGCATGGGGAACCCCACCGCGACCCTAATAGAGGATAAAGTGGGAGATAATGAATGAATGAATGAATGAACTTAATAATCAGAGACGTGCCCCGATATTGGTCTATGTACTGTGTCTTAACACAGAACAGGACAGACCTTAGTGTCTGATCCGTTTAACTGGATCATATTTTATTGACTTCTTCACTTGAACATTTGAGTTAATCTGTATTTATTTATTCATTCATTATCTCCCGCTTTATCCTCTATTAGGGTCGCGGTGGGGTTCCCCATGCCCATCCAGGGGAGAACGTCTTGGGCGCTGGGCAGATAGACCCAGGACGGGGCGCCAATCCATCGCTGGGCATAATCTGTATTTATGATTGCTATATATATTTATGAAGTCTTTGTTAATGTAAAAAGCAGGAGGTTGTTGCCGCTGTTTGTTAGAACAGGAGATCACGTGAGGTCCAGGTGGACCTGGCCTCGGGCGAGTGTGAGTGTGTTGTGAAATGGTGATGCGAGTGAGAACAAGTCCTAATGGTTCTGTAATGAGAGAACTGCTCTTTTTGAGCCAGCTGTGAATTAAGCAGGTATGTGTCGTAACCTCGGTGTTTGGACACCAGGTCATGAGGTCCATTTAAAGACCAAACATGGAATGCATGTCTGTCTGTGTTTCCTGTCTGACTTCAGCGAGATGTGTTCTGCTGCAGTGCTTTGACTCATGAATTACTGACACATCAGGGGATTTTACAGCGTCCTGATAACACGCCTTCAGAGGGGGTGAGTGGGGGTGAGTGTGGGGGGGGGGGGGGGGGGGTATTGCAAGCTATGACAATAGTACCTATAATAACACAGAGTGGTGTTAAGGAAATGTGATCCATCTAAACCACAGGCACATTTGGAAACTGGATCATTTTATATTTAAACAGAATTACTGTAGGACGCAGAGCTGGTACAGAAGGAAGGACAGACGGTAACACTGAACAAAAACAAGTTCATCAAACAATTAACTTCAGATAACTTCAAATCTACCAAAATCAGGGAAATTCCATAGAAAACAGTAGAATCAGGACCCTACACATTACATTTACATTTACATTTGGTCATTTATTGGACGCTTTTATCCAAAGCGACTTACAAAGTGAGCACAGGGTTAATCACTCACACAGACACACTCTATATGGGGCAATTTTGAGAATTCAATTGACTTGATCCATGTTTTTGGACTGTGGGAGGAAACCGGAGAACCCGGAGAAAACCCACACAGACACGGGGAGAACATGGAAACTCCACCAAGATTGGGATTCGAACCGGGAATCCCTAGCGTTGAGAGGAGAACATGCAAACCACTAAGCCACCGTGCCACCCCAATGCACAATTCATAAGATAAATTATTAATGAGCTACTTAATATTTATCATTATTCTGGAATAATCTTGTGGGCGGCACGGTGGCTTAGTGGTTAGCACGTTCTCCTCTCAGCGCTAGGGATTCCCGCTTCAAATCCCCATCTGGGTGGCGTTTCCATGTTCTCCCCGTGTCCGCGTGGGTTTCCTCCGGGTTCTCCGCTTTCCTCCCACAGTCCAAAAACATGGATCAAGTCAATTGAATTCTCAAAATTGCCCCATATAGAGTGTGTGTCTGTGTGAGTGAGTGTGTGCCCAGCGATGGATTGGCACCCTGTCCTGGGTCTATCTGCCCAGCGCCCGAGACATTCACCCTGGATGGGCATGGGAAAACCCCCCCCCCCTTGCGCCCCCAATAAAGGATAAAGCGGGAGATAATGAATGAATGAAATTATTAATGAGCTACTTAATATTGATCATTATTCTGGAATAATCTTACCTTCTTTTAGCGGCAGAAGCTCCTTTAACGTTTTAACTCGGGATTAAAAACATCTTCGGTATTAATGTGCATATTACATATTATTACATTAATTAATTAATTGATTAATCAATCAGGTAAGACATGAGTGCTCTTCTACTGACTGACTCCAAAAAAATAAATGAACAATGAAGATGACTAGAAAAACTGTGACTTTGTTTTATATAAGCACTTTAAATTAATATATAAATAATAAACCACGGTTACTAAACTACTCACGGTCATTTTACATAATATTAAAAAAAAAAACTAATGAAACCAAGCCACTTAGTGGTTTAGCATGTTCTCCTCTCAGCGCTAGGGATTCCCGGTTCGAATCCCCATCTGGGTGGCGTTTCCCTGTTCTCCCCGTGTCTGCGTGGGTTTCCTCCGGGTTCTCCGGTTTCCTCCCACAGTCCAAAAACATGGATCAAGTCAATTGAATTCTCAAAATTGCCCCCATATAGAGTGAGTCTGTGTGAGTGAGTGTGTGCCCAGCGATGGATTGGCGCCCTGTCCTGGGTCTATCTGCCCAGCGCCCGAGACGTTCTCCCCTGGATGGGCATGGGGAACCCCACCGCGACCCTAATAGAGGATAAAGCGGGAGATAATGAATGAATGAATTTAAAAAAACAAATGAAACGATAGCTAATATATTTAATGGCCAACAGGGGTCGCAACACACACACACAACACACACACACACACACACACACACACACACAAGTTTAAATTGTTGTAAACGATAGCTAATATATTTCATGCCCAACAGGGGTCGCTACACACACACACACACACACACACACAAACACAAACACACTGGAGTTCGCGAACGTGTTCTAACAGTACACGATTATATACGTTTAGTTTGGAGTAAATAATTAAACTTATAAATTATATAATCACAACAAAACTGTCTACAAATGAATGAGGTCTGTTGTTTAAACGCCTCTTTCGTGTTTAAACAGGACTCTTATTATACAACACGACTGTTTTGTTTGTTTTTTTACACAATATGGCGCCTCAGGCTGGATCCCTTCCAAACGTCCTTCCTTTAGCTGAAGTGCACTAGCTGCGCGCGGGGGGCGTAGTATGGAATTTCGCGTAACCCGTATGTAGGGCCCTGGATTAGTGCGCAGTGAGTGGATCGGGATGCGGCCGCCGGCTGTCCGGCTGTCAGCGTGAGGAAGGCGGGTTCAGTCGGTCGGTCGGTCAGAGAGCAGCGCGCGCGGCCACGGCTCGTTTATTCATCACTAATAACTTTTTAACATCCACTTTAATTATTGCTAAACGAGCACAGAAGCTTTACAAGAGGTTTTCATCCACTTAATTGCCGATCTTTTTATATTAACACGACGTGCAACGGTATGTTTACTATTTACCACTTTGCACATGCGCAGTTATTATTATTATTATTATTATTATTATTATTATTATTATTGCATGCATCTAGAATAAAGACTATATTCTGATCGAACCTGTTTTTGCAGCTGTGAATGTAAAGGGTTGATTGTCTTTTAGCAGTTTCTAGGTGGGTTCTGTGCACGTTCTGTAGGGTTCCTGCTCCTCGGAGAACATACCAAAGTGTCTAACAGTGTAAGATGTAATGTAAGGAACGTAACTCCTGCAAAGCCCATATACAGCCCAGGGAACACATTGTGGGCACCCCAGTGTTCCACTGCACAGGTGTTTCCTGCTGTGTAAAGCTGTGTGAACGTTCTACAAAAGGTGGAACCCCTCTGGATAACGGCTGTGTGTGTGTGTGTGTGATCGATCAGGTGAGCAGATGGACGAGGGAACGGCCGAGTCCTTCAGTTTCCTGAGTCTGGAGCAGAGCAGCCATAAGCTGGACACCTTCAGGTTTGGAACTTTATCTCTGTTCTCCGCCTCAGACACTCTGTGAATGGGTGATGTGGTCAGGGGTGATGTTCTCCACTAGAACAACAGGTGAATGTTCACCTGGTTAAATGAGCTGTCATCATCTCACACACGAGTCTGTGTGCTTTCACATTTCTACCAGAATTTTTGGAATTATAGAATATTTAGAATATTTTCCCTCTCCCTCCCATATCACTTTGTTCTAGTTACAGGTTTCCTGTTCCTTTGTTCAGAACAACAACAATGTTCATTCATTCATTCATTTAGTAACCGTGGTTTATTATTTATAATATTAATTTAAAGTGCTTATATAAAACAAAGTCACATTTTTTTCCAGGATGTAGTCATCTTCATTTTCATTTATTTTCTTTGGAGTCAGTCAGTAGAAGAGCACTCATGTCTTACCTGATTGATTAATTGATTAATTAATTAATGTAATAATAGGCGGCACGGTGGCTTAATGGTTAGCATGTTCTCCTCTCAGCGCTAGGGATTCCCGGTTTGAATCCCCATCTGGGTGGAGTTTCCATGTTCTCTCCGTGTCTGCGTGGGTTTCCTCCGAGTTCTCCAGTTTCCTCCCACAGTCCAAAAACATAGATCAAGTCAATTGAATTCTCAAAAATTGCCCCATATAGAGTGTGTGTGTGAGTGAGTGTGTGCCCAGCGATAGATTGGCGCCCTGTCCTGGTTCTATCTGCCCAGCGCCCGAGATGTTCTCCCCTGGATGGGCATGGGGAACCCCACCGCGACCCTAATAGAGGATAAAGCGGGAGATAATGAATGAATGAATGTAATAATATGTAATATGCACATTAATACCGAAGATGTTTTTAATCCCGAGTTAAAACGTTAAAGCAGCTTCTGCCGCTAAAAGAAGGTAAGATTATTCCAGAATAATGATAAATATTAAGTAGCTCATTAATAATTTCATTCATTCATTATCTCCCGCTTTATCGGTGGGGTTCCCCATGCCCATCCAGGGGAGAACGTCTCGGGCGCTGGGAAGATAGACCCAGGACAGGGCGCCAATCCATGGCTCTGCACACACTCACTCACACAGACACACTCTATATGGGGCAATTTGAAGAGTTCAGTTTACTTGATCCATGTTTTTGGACTGTGGGAGGAAACCGGAGAAACCCACGCGGACACGGGGAGAACATGGAAACTCCACCCGGATGGGGATTCGAAGCGGGAATCCCTAGCGCTGAGAGGAGAACGTGTTGACCACTAAGCCACCGTGCCGCCCTAATAATGTTCACTCATCTGAAAATAAATAAATGAAACAACTGATTATTAAAGTTGTTTTGCCGTTTCTAAAACGGTAGCACTGTCCGTCTGAACACAACACAGTACATCCACCTCAATTCTGCTTCATCTGACATCACCACACGTCTGGATAGAGCAGCTGAGATGTTTTGTGTGTGTGTGTGTATGTGTGTGTTTATATATATATATATATAAACATTGAGTTATGTGTTATTCAGTTTCTTGCTGTACCCGCTGTGCCTGCTCAGACTTTTTAAGACTTTTTAAAGTTCCTTTAATAAATCGTAGCGTGAACACCACTGCCTTTCATGGAAACACAAAAGCTTGTGATGTCAGATAAAGCAGGGATTTAGATTTTAGAGATTAAGCCTGCCAACACAGAAAACAAGTGGATTAGGTTCAGCGTACCTCAGGGGTCGTTCATGGGAACGCTGCTGGTTTGAGCCGTGTCACGTGTCATGTTCTAAAAGTTTAGCTCCCTCTTTTTTTTCTTCTTTTTTAATTAATTAATTAATAAATTTTTTTATACAAAATGTGAAATGTGTCAGAAAGAAAGGCTTTTAATCTTAAGACTCGTGTGGTTCCTGTTAAAAGCCCGGAGCCCAGAGATTCGTCGTTCAGCATCACTGAACTGAAGCAAAACACTGGCATAAAAATAAATTGTAATGAAACATGTTTACAGAGTTTTTAGTTTGCAGAGTTTTCAGCCATGTCCGAGTCCTGTGACATGGTGATAACAACATGTAGACGTGGTCTTGTTCCTGTTCCTGAATGCAGGGGGCGTGATGGAGACATGCAAATAAGTGTGGGCTGAATTAACGTAGAGCTGCTGCTCTGAACGTCGTTTCACACCAAACCTGAATCAACTGTACGTTACAGTCATCACACCAATCACACACACCAACAACTGCGGTCGAGAGAGAGAGAGTGGAGAGTGAGAGAGAGAGAGAGAGAGAATGGAGAGTGAGAGAGTGTGAGAATGGAGAGAGAGTGAGAATGGAGAGTGAGTGAGAGAGAGAGAAAGGAGAGTGATTGAGAGAGTGTGTGAGAATGGAGAGTGAAAAAATGGAGAGTGAGAGAGAGAGTGTGAAAATGGAGAGTGAGAGAGAGAGTGTGAGAATGGAGAGTGAGAGAGTGTGAGAATGGAGAGTGAGAGAATGGAGAGTGAGAGAGAGAGTGTGAGAATGGAGAGTGAGAGAGTGTGAGAATGGAGAGTGTGAGAATGGAGAGTGAGAGAGAGAGTGTGAGAATGGAGAGTGTGAGAATGGAGAGTGTGAGAATGGAGAGTGAGAGAATGGAGAGTGAGAGAGAGAGAGTGAGATAGTGAGAGTGAGAATGGAGAGTGAGTGAGAGAGAGAATGGAGAGTGAGTGAGAGAGAGAAAGGAGAGTGAGAGAATGGAGAGAGTGAGAGCGAGAGAGTGAGAGAATGGAGAGAGAGTGAGAGAATGGAGAGAGTGAGAATGGAGAGTGTGAGAGAGAGAGTGAGAGAGAGAGTGAGAGAATGGAGAGTGAGAGAGAGAGTGAGAGAATGGAGAGTGAGAGAGAGAGTGAGAGAATGGAGAGTGAGAGAGAGAGAGAGAATGGAGAGAGAGAGAGAGAGTGTGAGAGGATGGAGAGAGAGAGATGTTCTCCCCGTGTCCACATGGGTTTCCACCGGGTTCTCCGGTTTCCTCCCACAGTCCAAAAACATGGAACAAGTCAATCGAATTCCCAAAATTGCCCCATATAGAGTGTGTCTGTGTGAGTGAGTGTGTGCCCAGCAATGGATTGGCGCCCTGTCCTGGGTCTATCTGCCCAGCGCCCGAGACGTTCTCCCCTGGATGGACATGGGGAACCCCACCACGACCCTAATAGAGGATAAAGCGGGAGATAATGAATGAATGAATGCCTCTGATCTTAATGAGCAGGCTGCTGTCTTTGGTATGTTCTTCACTGATTGATGTGAGGCCCCTTGTAGGAACCGATGGAGTTCCGATTGGTTCATCTTCAGTCTGTTGTGTTCCGCAGACTCTACATGGTCACGTGGAACGTGGCGACAGCAGAACCTCCTGATGACCTGAGCTCGCTGCTGCAGCTTCATTCCCCGAACCCGGCGCATCTCTACGTGATCGGGTGGGTACCACGCTCTACACTTCAGACCGCATGAGACTGTGTCCCATGATGCTTCATCAGGAACATGAACATCTGAATACTGTCCAGGTCATGATGATGATGATGATGATGATGAGGATGAGCTTTTACAGATCAAAAGGGAATAAAACAGACTAGGGGTGAGCTGCAATATTCGCTGATTCGACGATTCGATTCGGAGAACCGTAGTCGACTATGAACCTCATAGTCGAATGTACCATTTTGACCACATGGGGGCGCCCATGGCTGCTGCTAAGCATTAGTTTTTACATGAAATGTCTTTGTTTTCGTTATATATATAGCCTTTTGTCAAATAAAATCATCCTAATTTCTGTTAATATTATTTTAAATGATGTGTGCGCTTTAACAATAGGCTACACATTAATAAAGCTCCCCCCAAACGGGGATCCCATTTACGGTGCTCTAGAAAAACAAGTAAAACATAAAAAAAAAGATCTTTTTTAAAAACCACGCTTATAGCGCCATCTTGTGGTGAAATTTTAACTGATTCGACTATCAGTCGACTACAGGGAAAATCTGACGAATTAGATTCGACTATGAAAATCCTTAGTTGAATACACCCCTAAAACAGACTCAATCTGATTGGATGTTTGCAGTCAGTACAGGAGGCGGGGCTCGACCGGGGTCTTGGGGGTTCTAATCCTGTCTTATGGAACTGTTTATATTTTTTGTTTGGTCCTCAGTCTGCAGGAGGTGAGGGCGGCGCCGCTGAAGCTGGTCAGTGATCTGGCGTTTGGAGATTCCTGGTCTTCCATGTTGATGAACACGCTCTCTCCTCTGGGCTACATCAAAGTACTGTTACCCTTATGGACAGGCATCACTGGGTTGGGTGGTTGAGCAGTTTAACTCTGACCCTCATCTTGATCTCAGTCACAGTGACCCCTGCTGTCGCGTCTTCATATTAATGATGCACCTTTATAGTTGGATGGATGCGTTGGGTGATGGGTGGTGTTTTTTTTCTAGGTGTCCTCGGTGCGAATGCAGGGTCAGCTCCTGATGGTCTTCTCAAAGTTAGAGTGCGTTCCCTTCATCAGAGACATTCGAACCACGTACACTCGCACTGGGATCTACGGCTACTGGGTGAGTCTTCATCGCTATGTCAACTTATGGAGCCTCGGTGCACCACCACCACGACGCACCACCACCACGATGCACCACCACCACGACGCACCACCACCACGATGCACCACCACCACGATGCACCACCACCACGACGCACCACCATGATGCACCACCACCACGACGCACCACCATGATGCACCACCACCACGACGCACCACCACGATGCACCACCACCACGATGCACCACCACCACGATGCACCACCATGATGCACCACCACCACGATGCACCACCACCACGATGCACCACCACCACGATGCACCACCACCACGATGCACCACCACCATGATGCACCACCACCATGATGCACCACCACCACGACGCACCACCACCATGATGCACCACCACCACCACGATGCACCACCACCACGACGCACCACCACCACGACGCACCACCACCACGACGCACCACCACCACGACGCACCACCACCATGACGCACCACCACCATGACGCACCACCACCATGACGCACCACCACCATGACGCACCACCACCATGACGCACCACCACCATGATGCACCACCACACTGCACCACCACACTGCACCACCACACAGACATGAAAGCATGAATGTTCCTCAGACCTCTCACTGTTCTGTGTTCCTGCTGCTCACTGATACTCCACTGACGTCCGCAGACTGACCTGTCACTCTTTCGTTCTCCAGGGTAATAAGGGAGGGGTGAGTATCCGGTTCTCGTTCTATGGCCACGCCCTGTGTTTCCTCAACTGTCACCTGAGCGCGCACATGAACTACGCCTCTGAGAGGGTGAACGAGTTCGAGTACATCCTGAATTCCCAAACCTTCAATGACAAGAGCACGGCTTCGGTCCTGGACCATAAGTAAGTGCGCATAAGTAAAGTTCTACTGCAGAACTTCAGCAGAGGGCACTATGGAACCTATTCACCACGCTGACTTTTAGGTTCACGTGGAATTTATTTGTGTGTGTTTTGCAACGTGCATTTCATCAGGAACCTCACACTCACACTCACACCGGTTCCTCACTCTGCTCTGAAGGGTCAGACATCCTGAGGTCCTGCGCTCATCGTTCTAAACATGCAGACCTGGTGTCTGAACCGTACTCCAAACAAACCCCTCTGACGCCGATAGCCACGCCCCGGCTGACCTCATTTAGTATTTACTGACGTGAAGACCTCTGACGTGTCCTCTGATCGGTGTTCTGGGGCCTTCAGGTGTTTGAGTCCTGAGCAGATGATGAATAAACAGAGTGAGGGACCTGAACACTGGGATGAGAATGTCTCGTTCTCCACACTAACGTCCGGTTCTGTGGACGTCCCTTAGGCTGGTCTTCTGCTTCGGGGATCTGAACTTCCGTATCGATGACCACGGGATGCACTTCATTCGCAACTGTATAACGAGCCAGAAGTTTAACCTGCTGTGGTCCAAGGATCAGGTTTGTACAGAACCTCATTATATATACACCCCCCCCCCCCCCCGTTCAGGTGGTCATGCTTTATAAGATCAAAAGTACTGAGACGCCCCTTTAATCACTGACTTCAGGCGGTCGCTTCCATGAGTGATGGTGTGATGACAGCTGGTTGAGTTCCGTGTGAAATCATTTGGATGCCGCCGCCGCCATGCTTCAATCCGATTCCCAATGAGAGCAGTGCATTGTGGGTCAGCACAGTTCTGTAATAATGGAATAAAGTAATATTCGTTAGGGCGGCACAGTGGCTTAGTGGTTTAGCATGTTCGCCTCTCAGCGCAGGGATTCCCGGTTCGAATCCTCCCCATCTGGTGGAGTTTCCATGTTCTCCCCGTGTCTGCGTGGGTTTCCTCCGGGTTCTCCGGTTTCCTCCCACAGTCCAAAAACATGGATCAAGTCAATGGAATTCTCAAAATTGCCCCATATAGAGTGTGTGTGTCTGTGTGAGTGAGTGTGTGCCCAGCGATGGATTGGTGCCCTGTCTTGGGTCTATCTGCCCAGCGCCCGAGACGTTCTCCCCTGGATGGGCATGGGGAACCCCACCGTGACCCTAATAGAGGATAAAGCAGGAGAGAATGAATGAATGAATATTCGTTAGATCCCCCGCGACCCTACAAGACGATTGAACGGAAGATATAATGAATGAATGAATGAATGAAACGTTCTGAGGGGTATGGAGATGTTCTCCAGTCACTGATCTGTAGTGGACGTTGTCTCCGTAGCTGAACATGATGAAGCAGAAGGTTCCGTTGCTGCAGCACTTTGAGGAAGGACCTCTTGATTTCCAGCCCACGTATAAATTCGACCTGAACTCTGATGTTTATGACTCGAGGTGGGTGAGGCGTCCGGTCCGTCAGCGGTCACTTCAACACGCCGTGTCCTGCTATTCAGGTTCTGTTTGTCCTTTCTGAACTTTGCAGGGTGCAGAGCACATGGTTTGGCTTTAAGTAAGAACTCTACGTTCTCTTTAACTCTCTAACACACCCGTACTCATTTCAATCCCTCGTTTCTCAAATCCTCTGATCGTCTGTAGGTGTGTTCCATTAAAGGTGAATGATTTGACTGTAGTAACACCTCTAACATCGCAAAAAAAAGTTGAACAGTGTGGCTGCCATGCTACTTATTTATGGTTCTCCATGAGCTCACGTTCTCCTGGCGAGCCCGCTCCGTCGCCTCACGCGTAGTCTAACATAGTCCTGATGTTAGACCCTTAATGAGTCCATTTCGTCTCCGAGCTTCACTGATGTCAATAACCTTCTGTAACGTGACGGTTTCAACGCTGTCCAATCCCAGTCCTGACCCCTGCTGTGTCCTCTCTGTCCTCTCCTGTGTGATCAGTGCCAAAAAGAGGAAACCGGCGTGGTGCGACCGCATTCTGTGGCGCGTGGACGACAAAGTTCCTTCTTCTCAGGGTTCTAACAAACACAACGATAACGATGCTGATGATGGAGCCACGAAAATGAAAGCACGGAACCAGAAGCACCAGGAGGAGCTGATGGAGGAATATCCACTGAGGGTGGTGCAGGACTGCTACACCAGCAGGATGGAGTATACCATCAGCGACCACAAGCCTGTCGTTGGCATCTTTAGCCTGGAGGTGATCATTATTGATAATTATAATGAAGGTTCCCACCGGGTTCTGTCTTTGGTTCCTCATGCTGTATACAGTCACCTCCAGGTCTGTTGGTTCCCCTGACGATCCACATGTTCTGTTTATAGTTCCATGTTTGGTTCTTACTCTATAACGAACGATCTTTCACAACGGTTCTCCAACCTTCAGGTGTCCTCCTGTCCATGCGAGACTCCACCTTTGGGTTAAGGTCTTTAGGTGTCTTGAGTCGGTTCCCTCTGGGTCCCTGTACGCTGATTTTGATCACGCTCCTGTAGTTGACTGTATCTAACATGGAGTTCTGATTCAGGTCACCGTCTTCTGCAGTGGACTCTGTGTTTGGGGCCATGTGTGGTCCGTTATGATGCTCAGTAGGGGTGAGCTGCAATATTCTCTGATTTGGAGAACCGTAGTCGACTATGAACCTCATAGTCGAATGTACCATTTTGACCACATGGGGGCGCCCATCGCTGCTGCTAAGCATTAGTTTTTACATGAAATGTCTTTGTTTTCGTTATATATATAGCCTTTTGTCAAATAAAATCATTCTAATTTTTAGAAAAAAAAAGTAAAACAAAAAAAGGTTTTCTTTTGTTAGAAAAACAAGTAAAATATAAAAAAAAAATCTTTTTTTAAAAACTACGCTTATAGCGCCATCGTGTGGTGAAATTTTAACTGATTCGACTATCAGTCGACTATAGGGAAAATCTGACGAATCAGATTCGACTATGAAAATCTGTAGTTGAATACAGCCCTAATGCTCAGTGTATTGATGCTGTGTCTCTGTTGGTTGGTCAGCTGAGGAAGCGCTGTGAGACGCCTCTGGTTCGTTTGTGCGCCGAAGGTGATTGGAGTGCGGATTTGGACGCCGTCGTGTCTTACAGCTCACTGCAGCCTTTTGCGTCCAGTTCCTGGGACTGGATCGGTCTCTATAAGGTGAGTCTGAAGCCGTCCTGGCTGATCCTCAACGCGACCCTGATTTCATCTGCAGCCAATCGGAGTGTGAGGTCAGAACTAACCGATTGGGTTCGAATGGCGTCCTTTATTTTTCAGGTTGGATTTCAGAGCTTCACCGACTACATCACCTACACGTGGGTCAAAGACGCTCAGGTGGCTTTCAGTGACCAGTCCACCAAGGTAACTCCTGCTGTCTCACACAGTTCAGTCCAGATGTACAGTCTTAACTCTAAAAGTGTTCCCAAAATAAATCAGGACTACGTAACTAATCTGTAACCACGGTCTCTGTGGATAGAACTCAGAATATTGTTCCTTGGTGACGGCCTCAACACCTGCATTACGAACTAAAGGACACTTTCCATGTCCATTTCGATGCTTTCATCCAGAGCGACCTACAAACATGCCCCCTGTTCTCTGATTGTTCAGGTTTATGTGAGTAAGGAGGACATTCCTGTGCTGGGAGGACAGTGTGTGCTCTGTTACTACAGCAGCAATCTGCAGTGCATTGTGGGAATTAGTGACACGTTTACAGTGAGTATTTATCTTGTGGAGGAGACATTTTTAAAGCTTCTTTATAGAATAACAACGTCTCACTATTCTGTATCCATATGTTGCATCCATCTGACCTGCACCCTGACCCGCACCCTGACCCACACCCTGATCCGTACCCTGACCCCGTACCCTGACCGACCCACACCCTGATCCGTACCCTGACCCCGCACCCTGACCCACACCCTGATCCGTACCCTGACCCCACACCCTGATCCGTACCCTGACCCCGCACCCTGATCCGTACCCTGACCCCGCACCCTGACCCATACCCTGACCCCGCACCCTGACCCACACCCTGATCCGTACCCTGACCCCGCACCCTAATCCGCACCGACCCGCACCCTGACCCATACCCTGACCCGCACCCTGACCCATACCCTGACCCACACCCTTATCCATACCCTGACCCACACCCTTATCCGTACCCTGACCCACACCCTGATCCGTACCCTGACCCACACCCTGATCCGTACCCTGACCCGTACCCTGACCCACACCCTTATCCGTACCCTGATCCGCACCCTGACCCATACCCTGATCCGTACCCTGACCCGTACCCTGACCCACACCCTTATCCGTACCCTGATCCGCACCCTGACCCATACCCTGATCCGTACCCTGACCCATACCCTGACCCCGCACCCTGACCCACACCCTGATCCGTACCCTGACCCCGTACCCTGACCCATATCCTGACCCCGCACCCTGATCCGTACCCTGACCCACACCCTCATCCGTACCCTGACCCCGCACCCTGACCCACACCCTGACCCATACCCTGACCCCGCACCCTGACCCGTACCCTGACCCCGCACCCTGATCTGTACCCTGACCCCGCACCCTGACCCCGCACCCTGATCAGTACCCTGACCCCGCACCCTGATCCATACCCTGACCCCGCACCCTGACCCACACCCTGACCCATACCCTGACCCCGCACCCTGACCCGTACCCTGACCCCGCACCCTGACCCGTACCCTGACCCCGCACCCTGACCCGTACCCTGACCCCGCACCCTGACCCCGCACCCTGATCAGTACCCTGACCCCGCACCCTGATCCATACCCTGACCCCGCACCCTGACCCGTACCCTGAGTGAAACAGTTGAGTTCATCTTGCTTCTTGGTTTTTGACCGTCTGCAGGTCAGCGAATCCCGAGCGGCCATTGAAGAAGGATTAATGCCTGAGAATGTGAACAAACTGAATGAAGCGCTGACCACTTAAAGCTCCACACGTTTCTTTTGGCAGCATGCACTTTTGGACCGTGCTGAATGTCCCTGAACGTGTGTTAAACTCCTGAATGGTTTCATCAGAAGGTCAGGTGTTCGGTGTCGGATCGGCCGCAGTCATCCTGAGGTTCTAACACACGCGTCCTCACGTCTTATTTAAAATAATAAAGCAGATTTTTAATCGGGTCTTAGACCCACTTTTATTATGAGACTGTAGTGTAAAGAATATTGAAATATTTAAGTGTTTAGATTCCGTTTTTTAAACGTTCTCGCCTTAAAATCGGTCAGTTGGTTTGGATGATTTGTCCGTTTGGTCAGTTTTATGTTTTATTGCTGTTACAGACATTAACTCCAGAATGTAGAAGCCTTTGCACTGATTCCTTTGTTCCATAAAGTTTAGTTTCTTAATGTTATTCAGACCAATAACAGTGACGTCACTGCAGATCCAGATGTTCTTCGTGCGTTTTATTCGGGACACAGATTTACTTAATGATTAATATTTATAGTCTTATGTTTTATGAAAGATTCTAAACTACCAGACATTTCATCTTCTGTAAGAACCAAACTCTGTATCACACCCGTGTTTAAACTCAACTTATAAAACTCTGTTTGAAATGAATAAAAGCTATTTTGCTAGAGTTCCTCTTGTCATTTTGGGATGTGCTGCTCTGTGGGTGGCGTTTCTGTCGTTACTGTCAATTCGCCTTCCAATCCCCCAAATCTGAACTTCATTAAGGAATTTACTGAGAACCGAAAAGTCTAAAATCTCTTCACTATTAATTCATTTAAATAATTACACTACAACTTTCATTCACCAAAAAGATAAGCAGCACTGTCTGCGGAAATCAGAATGAGGAGAATGTTACTATTACAAAACAATTATCCTTCCCCAAAATCATTTTCATTCATTCATTATCTCCCGCTTTATCCTCTGGTAGGGTCGCGGTGGGGTTCCCCATGCCCATCCAGGGGAGAACGTTTTGGGCGCTGGGCAGATACACCCAGGACAGGGTGCCAATCCATCACTGGACACACGCTCACTCACACACTCTATATGGGGCAATTTTGGAGAATTCAATTGACTTGATCCATGTTTTTGGACTGTGGGAGGAAACTGGAGAACCCGGAGGAAACCCATGCGGACACGGGGAGAACATGGAAACTCCACCAAGATGGGGATTCAAACCGGGAATCCTTAGCGCTGAGAGGCGAACGTGCTGAACCACTAAGCCACCGTGCCGCCCAAAAATCATTCTAAAAGAAATAAAATATGAATATGGTAATGAGTTCATTTAGTTAAGATGTTAAGATGTGAACAGGGATGTAGGGGATGTTTATACCACGACTCTGTGACGTTATCGTCTGTGGTCAGATCACTTGCGTTAAATAAATATTGCTTCATAGAATGGAGTCTGGGCTATTGACTAATGAGTCCATCTAACACGTACACGTCTTATTTAAAATAATATACCAGATTTTTTACCTAATTACCTATACCTAATTTGCATAAGAGCCCATTTGTGTGCATTTGAAGCTGTAGAATAAAGGAATCATGTGGGAGACAAAACACTGGCATGTCAAAACTAGAACTACACTCTATTTTCTAGGTTATAGAAATCCTCTGCTGTCCACGGAGTACAATGGAATATTCCCGTCCTCAGAATATTAAGAGTGGTGGTTGTCATGGCAATAAAACTACAGAGGTCAATCGTGTTCAGATGAAACTCACGTTGAGTTACAAAACACGTTTGTAAATTGTCATCAGATCCCTTAAAGTTCCAAAAATTGGTTCAGGTAAAAGAACGGTGTCTGAACTTTTTATTATAACGTTGCTTTAAACATGTCCGCCGTGTTGGAGTCTCGTACATTCAGTCTCGTACATTCATTTACATTACAGAGAAGCTCACGGCGCGAGGTCAGTGGACTGCTCCTCTCGCTCCTCTCAGTCCTTGTGCTGTGATGTGTGTGTGTGTGTGTGTGTGTGTATTGAAACCTGCTCATGAGTACGGCAGTGGAACCAGCAGACACACACAGAGACAGGAGAGCGAGAAGAACAGTGCATGGACATCACGCCGAGGACTCATCTGCAAAAATATATAACAAGAAGAACAATGTGTTTAAATGTCTGCCTTCGTTGGTTTAACACCAACCTAAGAACCCACATTCAGGTGGCTCACTCATTTCCCTTCTGCAGAGAAATAATGAAACGCGGTGCACAATAATACTCTTTGAGTATTATTTATTTAGTATTTAATTTGATTTGAAGATCGAAATGAGTAAAAAAATGACATCACGTAACGAATGTTAACTCATGTTGACCTGCAGGGGGAGACACCTGCAAAGGTGGAGGTAGAAAAGAGTTTATCCACGGTCTCTGATCATTCATTCATTATCTCCCGCTTTATCTTCTATTAGGGTCGCGGTGGGGTTCCCCATGCCCATCCAGGGGAGAACGTCTCGGGCGCTGGGCAGATAGACCCAGGACAGGGCGCCAATCCATCGCTGGGCACACACTCACTCACACAGACACACTCTATATGGGGCAATTTTGAGAATTCAATTGACTTGATCCATCTTTTCGGACTGTGGGAGGAAACCGGAGGAAACCCACGCAGACACGGGGAGAACATGGAAACTCCACCCAGATGGGGATTCGAACTAGTGCTGAGAGGAGAACATGTTAACCACTAGGGGTGAGCTGCAATATTCGCTGATTCGACGATTCGATTCGGAGAACCGTAGTCGACTATGAACCTCATAGTCGAATGTACCATTTTGACCACATGGGGGTGCCCATGGCTGCTGCTAAGCATTAGTTTTTACATGAAATGTCTTTGTTTTCGTTATATATATAGCCTTTTGTCAAATAAAATCATCCTAATTTCTAGAAAAAAAAAGAAAAATGAAAAACAAAAAGGTTTTCTTTTGTTAGAAAAACAAGTAAAATATTTAAAAAAAAAACTTTTTTAAAAACTACGCTTATAGCGCCATCTTGTGGTAAAATTTTAACTGATTCGACTATCAGTCGACTATAGGGAAAATCGGACGAATCAGATTCGACTATGAAAATCTTTAGTTGAATACACCCCTACTAACCACTAAGCCAGCGTGCCGCCGGTCTCTGATCAAAGGTTTTTTTAATCTTACATGTAGATATTCTGATAGTGGAATTAGATGAGTATATCCATGTGTTTTTATCAATAAGCTCCTGATCTTCACATGTGGATCATTGTGTGTTAGAACATCAGCTCTTCTTCAGTAAATGTTTTAATCATCTGACATCAGGTTGGTAACGTCCGAGTGGTTCACTCGTCTCGCTGTATTTCTGTTCTGCATTCGGAATCATTTGCAGTGATTTATTAAAGCAATATTCATATCTAATGATTTGACGATCCTGTTTCCTCAGGTCAATGGCTCACATGGTGCCCACTAAGTTCCTGCCTTCCGAGTGGAAGCATGCCAACCAGGTGTACTTCCAGAGGGCCGAGGCTGAGCGTTCCCGCTCGGAGCGCCTCACCGCCAAGTGCAACAGACTGATAGACGAGAGTCGCAGGGCCGCCCAGCGGATGCAGCAGGATGCCAGCAGGCGGCTGGGTGATTACTTCTGTTAGAGCTGACGGATGGGATCTCAGAACCAGCGCTGACACCTGAACGTTATCACACCTGCTTCTGTTTCAGAGCACAGGATCAAAGACATCAAGTTCTGGAAGCAGGAGCTGGAGCAGAAACTGGAGGACGTGGTGCAGGAGACGGAACAACTGCTCACCTTCAAAACTCGGGTGGACAGAGCTCTGGAGAGTTGTTCTGAGCATCTCAGAGTCGTTCTGAACTGTCTGAGCGAGAGGTGAGGCCCTCCCCTCACGTTCCGCCGGGTTGAGGTTTACGGCAGGTTGTCCCCGTCACACATCAGGACTCAGCCGGTGGACTGGAGATGCCTTCATGCTGCTGAAATGAATGAAGGACAGTGCTGTTGGACCCACGTGACCTTTAAATGGGTCTTATTTGAATCATGGCTTCCCCTGCGTCTTGTGCCTGTGATGATGTCTATTAGTTTTATTGACTATTCAGGGGCGGCACGGTGGCTTAGTGGTCAGCACGTTCGCCTCTCAGCACTAGGGATTCCCGGTTCGAATCCCCATCTGGGTGGAGTTTCCATGTTCTCCCCGTGTCCGTGTGGGTTTCCTCCGGGTTCTCCGGTTTCCTCCCACAGTCCAAAAACATGGATCAAGTTAATTGAGTTCTCTAAATTGCCCCATATAGAGGGTGTTGGAGTGTGTGAGTGTGTACCCAGCGATGGATTGGCGCCCTGTCCTGGGTCTATCTGCCCAGCGCCCGAGACGTTCTCCCCTGGATGTGCATGGGGAACCCCACTGCGACCCTAATAGAGGATAAAGCGGGAGATAATGAATGAATGAACTTTATTCAGTTCTGTTCGTCATAATTAATGTAGGTTATTCATTATTGGGACTGATTAAGATCCTGATGTCTCAGGCAGAAGCGAAGGGAGATCGATCTGGTGAAGGACCGGGTCGAGAGGGAGTTAATAAAGGAGAAGGACGTGATCAATGGGGCGGTGTCTCTCCTGCAGCGCACTCGAGAGCAGGTCATCGAGCAGATCCGGTCAGTCGGAGCAGAATTCTGGACCTGGGTTCTGGGTCCGTCCAGCCTCGTACAAACATGTCCTCTGATTTCAGACTCAACCGCTCGGCCAAGTACTATCTGGAGAAAGATCTGCAGGGCAAGTTTGAGGCCGAGGGCATCGAGGATTTCTGCTCCATGCTCACCAGACTGCCGCCCACGCCTGAGAAAAAGAGCCGAAGGACCGAGCTCACTGACCCGGGGTGAGGGGACCGAGGGTGACACAGCTCACTCTGCTTTAAACACGTCTTTCACGTTCTGTTACGTTCTCCGTGCTGTTGGTATTCAGTGCTGTGAGTATTTGTGGAATCGGTTTGCAGACGGGCCTTGACGCCGCAGGAGTGGGTGTCCTTCTCCGACTCCAACATCTGCAGGGCGGAGAAGCACAGGACCAACTCGGTGTCTCTGCGGGCGCTGGTGGACAGCGTGCTGGAGCAGACCGCCAACGACATGCAGCGCCAGCACGATGCCACGGCCACAGCTCTGACGCAGCGCGTGCACGAGACCAGAACTGCCAAAGCACAGCTGGATCAACAGCTGCATAAGGTGTCCACAGGTTCACATTACAGCTGCAGAGCTGGGTGCTAATGAACGCTCATGCAGGAGCTTGCTTTAGAACATTGTGATGAGATTTGAGCAGCCCCCCCCCATGTATGTATATGTGTGTGTGTGTGTGTGTGTGTGTGTGTTTTGAGCATAGAACAAAGCTCTAAATCATTCAAACACAGTGTGTGATAACACTGATACATGTTTAAAGTCGGACTGGTGGTCAGTGATGTGGTCAGTGATTAGTGAGGATGCTTCATGTTGAGATGGAGTCAGACTCCGGCGTTCAGGTGACGATCAGGTGACGTAGCTCTGTGTTTGTGTGGTGGTGGTGGTGGTGGTGATGGAGGTGTAAACAGACGGCCCGGTGTTTCCATCAACAATCAGGCTTCTGCTTCTGCTTCAACTTCTGCTTTAGAACCTCGCTGTGTTCCAGCTGCTGGTGAACTGGAACCCCCCCCAGCAAGGGTTTTTTAACCACAGCACTGTGGAACAATTTGTTCCAATTTCTGATGTTTAAAAAAATGAAATAATGAGGGAACCGATGTGGAACCGGGATCCGGGGTTCTCTCCCAGCGGATCAGAACAGTCGTGGTTCCTCATTATTTTTTTTCTTTTTGTGTTTTCCAAGCTGCTGGAGGAGATTGCGAGTCAGGAACAGAACATAGAGGCTTTAAAAGTGGCCATCGCAGACAAAGCCGATCCTCTGACGGTGGCCGAGACGCGACTCCACGCCCGCAAACACAGACCCGACGTTGAGCTTTGCAGAGACGCTGTGCACGCGAGCCTGCTGTCTGAAGTGCGGGTTCTCGCAGATCACATCACGAGGTGGGTGAGCGCCGGAACCTCCGCTGAGAATGCACCCACCAACTGGAACTGGAGTGTTAGTCTCAATCCAGGATTAAGAACCTCATCATGACATTCACACATTCAGCAGACGCTTTAACCAGAGCGCCTTACAGCTTCCCAACTTACAGTCAGAACACGAGGTTGGTCGTTTAATTACAGTTAAGGGTCTTGTTCAAGGAGCCACATTAGGAACAATGGACCTGGGACTTGAACCGCTGAGCTACCATTCATTCATTCATTATCTCCCGTTTTTTCCTCTATTCGGGTCGCGGTGGGGTTCCCCATGCCCATCAAGGGGAGAACGTCTCGGGCGCTGGGCAGATAGACCCGGGACAGGGCGCCAATCCATCACTGGGCACACACTCACTCACTCACTCACACAGACACACTCTATATGGGGCAATTTTTGAGAATCCAATTGACTTGATCCATGTTTTTGGACTGTGGAAGGAAACCTGAGAACCTGGAGGAAACCCACGCGGACACGGGGAGAACATGGAAACTCCACCCAGATGGGGATTCGAACCGGGAATCCCTAGCGCTGAGAGGCGAACGTGCTGACCACTAAGCCACCGTGCCGTCCTCCGCTGAGCTACCACACCCTCGATAATCACTAATCATAATCACTAATCATTTAGAGTTTACACACCAAACTCACCCAACTAAATCCATGGCAAAAAGATTATAATACATTTGTCCACATTGCATGTATAAAGTGTGTGTGTGTGTGTGTGTGCGTGTGTGCGTGTGATGACTGTGGTGCTTCCATCTCGTTTCAGGTTAAAAGGGGGTCTGATCGTCTCTAAGATGGAGCTCCGTGCCCTGACCCGAAACCAGATGCTTCTGGAGGAGGCCATCCAGGTCAAATCCAACACTCTGTACATTGATGAGGTGATCTGCACTCGGCTCCATCAGCCAATCACCATCCACCATTTCTGACCAGCAGTCTGAAGCTTTCACGATTTGTTCTGTCATCAGTGAATCAGATTCTCAGCATGGTGGTGTGTGTGTGTGTGTGTGTGTGTGTGTGTGTGTGTGTGTGTGTGAAATTAAAATCACATGTAATACCATCCCAATAGAGCTTTATTACAAAACACAGATTATTTCAGTTTAAAGGTAATTAGATCTAAATGTTTACACACTGATTAAAATCCTGATTAAAATCTTTAACATTTAAGATTAAAAGCTTAACGACGTGAAAAGTCATCTGTACCGCTGATCATGCTGAGAGAAAATAAAACAGAAAGGGTCTCATTAAGTTCAAACTTCATATTGTTTAGACATTAACACAGACTTTCACTACCTTTAAATCACTCAAAACTACAGAGCCCACAACACACACTACTGAACACACACACACACACACACACACAACACACACACACACTAAACATCCACTTGTAGAAGCACCTGCTCTTTCATGGCTGTAGCATCTCTATGGAAATTAAAGTCTAACAATCCAATAAACACGTGACCGATAAAGCTAATTCTAATCTAGAGCTTTTTAAATTAAATAATCTGAACCTTAATTCTTTGATCACAAATAAACCAAACATTGATGTCTGAGGGATGTAACAGGTCTCAGTTCAGTGTAACTACAATTACACCAGAACAACGCCATGCAACTTTCCCCATAATATTTAATAAAGTCCACCATTAATTAAATCTATGAATTTAAAGGATTCAGTATAAGCGATTCAGGTTCATTAGAGGGAATCAAGATTTAAAAGTCATTAAAGGTTATTTCTTCTACTTACATATTTCTGACATCACATCCTTTACATCTTCTGCTTAAGGATTTCATTAATTCTACATTTGTTCTGAAAAATAAAGCAACAAAAAAAAAGGTTTAGCTGTAAATCCCTTATATAGATCGGTTCTGTAATTAAATAATGAATCAGTGAGGTCACTGAGTGGTCATCTTTTACCTCATGCCATTGTAGTGTCTTTATTGGTAATGCCAAGTGACAGAGAGGACAGGCACTAATCTGATCGTCTTCAGATCCACCCTCAGTCTTCTTCTGACGAGCTGAGAGTGAGAAGTGTTTAGGCTTGGCATCTGCTGCTTGGTTACTCGGTGGATGGCTTGATGCGTCCTGCGTTGTGAAAAGTCCAAATTTAATTCAAAACAAATGGTTTTTATTAAAACAAAAATCATGTTCACCACAAAAAAATAATTAGGACACCACCACTTTACACCTTTAACAACTTTTAAAGTTAGTTTCTCATTTTGCTGCTTTAGCCGACTCCAACCCGCTCTGGTGAAGAAATGGGAATTTGGGTTTTTAATTCCTATTCATCTAGAAAAGCAGACACTGATCTCAAGTCAAGTTCCTCCACACCAAAACGCACCCTACCCTGTCTGTATGGACCTGCTTAGTTCTCTGTGGTACATTTTATATATAATGTACTTCATACTTACTTGGACGTCTTGCGGTGGTTTTATAGGGAGAGGCTTCATTTGAAGTTTTTTCATTTTTTCACCTGAAATGCATAAAAATATGTAAACATCCAGATGACTGCTATGCTTCAGTCTGATGGTGCAGCATCACATCTCTGTATTAATAGTCAGACATGCACGTGAGGTCACTCACGGTTATAGAGCTGGCCCTGAGCGCCGCAGGTCTGAACATGTTGCAGCTGGTCTTTTAAGGTGACATACTGGTTGCAGTCCTTACAGAGCTCCGTCCGACTCCCACAGGCCACAGCGTGCTCCTGCAGACCCCTCAACGGGAGATCGAGCTGACAAAACTCACAGCTCTGAAGCCGTTCCATGCATTCATATTTCTGAGCCACAAAGGGTAACAGTGAGATCAAAGGAAATATGATCTAGTCTTTGTGTATTCTTTAATTTGAGATAATTACTTGATGATCCTGCAGCTTGCATCGTTCCATTTTCATGTTACACTTCTTGCATTTGACCTGCAGAATAAAGACAGGTTTCCCATTCAGACATTCTGCTTCTAAAACCACTGCAATAACAATAAAAACCAGAGGATGTCCCGTCGGCGGCACGGTGGCTTAGTGGTCGGCACGTTCGCCTCTCAGCGCTAGGGATTCCCAGTTCGAATCCCCATCTGGGTGGAGTTTCCATGTTCTCCCCGTGTCTGCGTGGGTGTCCTCCGGGTTCTCCGGTTTCCTCCCACAGTCCAAAAACATGGATCAAGTCAATTGAATTCCCAAAATTGCCCCATATAGAGTGTGTCTGTGTGAGTGAGTGTGTGCCCAGCGATAGATTGGTGCCCTGTCCTGGGTCTATCTGCCCAGCGCCCGAGACGTTCTCCCCTGGATGGGCATGGAGAACCCCACCGCGACCCTAATAGAGGATAAAGCGGGAGATAATGAATGAATGATCAGAGACTGTGGATAAACAGACCGGAGTGTGCTGTTCCTCCTGATGCTGCTCCAGCTGCTCCTTGGGAACCTGCTCGTCACAGTCAGGACAGAGACAGAGGAAGCGGCCGCAGTGAGCTTCATGTGTGTGCAGGTTCACCGTCTTCACCTCTTTGTTGCTGTGAGGAATCAGTGGAGGTTCTGATCTCAGTGATGGCAGATTAAATCAAAACAAACTTAAAAACATCATCATGTAAAGCAGGGCTGCTCAAAACGTCGATCGCGATGGAGGTTTGAGAGAAAAAAAAAAATCACATATCAGCGCTTTTTTTTTTTTACAAAACAGTATCGGAAGCATTTATACACACGCGCGCAAACATTATAACACACAATGTGATTCATTCTGAATCGCGATATCTGCAAGTGAACAGTCTGCCCCCCCTCTCGCTGTTCGAAAAACCAGCCCCTGGCCACGCCCATCTACATAGAATAGAGAGTTTCTGTTTGTTTTTGCACTTTATTTGCCTGACAAGACGAGTGAAGGTCTTCGCTCCAGAATAACTAAAGCACCTCTTTCATTTAGTGGGAGGATGAATATTTTTTTGCAATCTCAAACTCAAAATGCCTTTGCTTTGTTTTGCCAAGTAGCCATTGCACTTCCATTGTGTTCGGTCGTTTGGGTTTAACTAAAACCAAGTTTTCATGCTATTTGCTGCCATTTCTGTGAAAATGTATTTTCTATGTTGATTTGATACTAACATCCATCCATTATCTGTCCATCCAGGCGTCTCAGGCGCTGGGCAGATACACCCAGGACAGGGGGGCAATCTATCACTGTGCACACACACACACACTATATGGGGCAATTTGGAGAATTCAATCGACTTGATCCATGTTTATGGACTGTGGGAGCGAACTGGAGAACCCGGAGGAAACCCACGCAGACAAGGGGAGAACATGGAAACTCCAGCCAGATTGGGATTCGAACCGGGAATCCCTAGTGCTGAGAGGAGAACGTGCTAAACCACTAAGCCAACGTCCCCCCCCCCAATACTAACATGACGTGTGTAAACAGGTTTCAATATAAAAGCCTAAAAAATGATTAACCCCGGTAGATCTCGATGACCTGTCCAGTGGAAAAGTAGATCTCGGGCCAGAAAAGTGTGACATGCTTTACATCTCAGAGCCTTCACTTTACAACTTAAAAGTCATTAAAATGAAGTTTCTTTCATGGCTTTAACACATTAAATCTGTCATAATATGACTTGACGTCGTCTGTTCGGCGGTTAGCCTGGCATCGTTTTAGCTTTTAATTTCAACTATGATGGAATTAAAGAGTCGTGTTTCTGATTTTAATGTCGATTCAGCGCTTATTTTAAACGTTTTTAACCTTTTTAAGCCACTTTTTGGCGTTTTTTTTTTTTTTAATAACGCTGACGTCACACTTTCATACTCTATCATAATCAGTCGGACATTAAGACGACAGGATTACTAACTGCGATTTAAAGATTTGCTGCCGACTAAACACGACGTTTATACGACTTTTAAAATAATAAAAGAAATGATTAACAATCTACACTCTGTTGCGACGGTCGCGTGATCGCATGCCCTGCCGTGACGTCATCAAGTCTGTGTTACCGCGATAACAACACACTGTCTATAACTCTAATAATAATAATAATAATAATAATAATAATAATAATAATAATAATAATAATGTCTGTGGGGTTCCCCATGCCCATCCAGGGGAGAACGTTTCGGGCGCTGGGCAGATACACCCAGGACAGGGCGCCAATCCATTGCTGGGCACAATAATAATAATAATAATAATAATAATAATAATAATAATAATAATAGTAATAATAATAGTGAAAGGGCTCCTCACCAGTGTCTGCAGGGGGCGCTGGGCTCTGTCTCGGACATGCTGCTGAGTGTGATCTCAGTGCAGTTTTATTTTAGAGAAAGTGAAAGCAGAGCAGCTGGAGGGTTTGCATAACGAAACTTTAATGCACTGTGTGCACGAAAGTATGTGGACACACCTCTTCAACAGTCACTTCACTTCAGGCTTCACCCTCAGATCTGCAAACATAACATATTCATGTGTCAGGGACTAATTGTTAACGTTTCTGAATTGTTGCCAGTGGTTTTATTTGCCAGTTGAGACGCGAGGCAGTGGTGATGCTAAATCAAAGGACTGAAGGATCACAACATGTTGAATTATCACATACTGAGGTGCCTGATGAAGTATGGTTATATATATATATATATATATATATATATATATATATATATATATATATATATATATATATATATATATATATATAATATGAAATTGTACGGTGTTGACTCAGAAGTGAGTCTGTGGTGCTCATTTCATACTGATCTGAGTGCAATTCTATAAAAGATGTGTATACGTCCTGTACATTTGTACCACAGAGAAGCTGATTAACGAGTCTGAAGTAGATTAAAGACGTCACAGTAGTACCAACCCCGCATCCTATTAACACATTGAATTACAGTCTCTCTGCTGCCATCACATACTGCAGTTATCATCAAGGTTTCTATTTCAGGCCAGCAGTCACACTGTCATAGAAACAGAAATCACACGCACACACGCACACACACACACACACCCACACCCACACAGAGCTTACATCCATGACTGAATGTCTCATTCAATCTGACGGTCCTCAGATGTCCTAAATAACTCATTGCCCCTCTAACGGACACAGGTCTGTGGTCTTGTTGACGTCCAGGCTCTCTCTGGGTGTGAAACGGCTCGTTGTCGGGTGGTGACGAGCGGGTGGTGGCGAGCGGGTGGTGGTGAGCGGGTGGTGGTGAGCGGGTATGTCAGATCCTGTTTTACACTGCGTGTCAGATGCTTTGTGCTGGAAGGCTTGAAAAGGTCAGATCCATGAAAGCTATTGTTGGATGGCTCACAGTTTCAGTGTTAGCATGACGACACTCATTAATACTCAGGTTACGTTATGTTTTAGTGCTTACATTATTATTATTTTAATAACAGCTTTAGTTATACATACAGTGTTCACATACACTCATCTGCCGCTTTTAGGTATATATATATATATATATATATATATATATATATATATATATATATATATATATATATATATATATAATTTAAATTTTATTTTATTTTTTTTTTTTCTTCTGTCATTTCTACTCTATTTTTATCATTTATTCTTCTCTATATTGCTTATCCTCACAATACAGATGTCATTTGTAATTAATAATTTAAAATGACTTTAATCCTTAGCGTGAAAGCTGCGAATGTGGAACCATGACTGTATAATGTGTAGGTGTCCCAGTACTTTTGTCCCTGCAGTGTACACTCGGGCTTATTATTCCATTCAGTCTTATATAAAATCCGGGTGTTTCTTGTTAATATGAAAATAGAACAATGAATGAAGTCCTCAGCTGCATGGTTTTAAATAGTGCTCCTCATTTCGGCTGTCAGTCATGATTGTTTCATCGTGGCACACCCCCCGGTTTATGTAATACAGTTTGTCATAGTTAATCTACGTTGCTTTGTACAAAGCCCTGAGATAGTGCTCACACCAAGCAACCTGCCAAACTGCCTCTGAAATGGCACCATGGAACAGCTCCAACCCCCAGTGTTCGGCTCAATCTGAGATCCCATGCTCAGTAAAAACATCCATGTAGACGTTCATGTGGAATGTACATTTGCAGACCTCCAGCAAACACTGAAGAAACATTTGGAAGGGTTACCACGGCAACCCCAGAACGGGCGCTAGTCTAAAGGCATGTTCAGCCTCATAAGGCTAATCTGCCAGGAGATTGGAGAAGATGAAGACAACCACGACTCAAAGCAATGAGACAAAGCTGGTTCGACAAGGAGAACAGCTGGACATGCCTTAAAGGTGTGTGTGTGTGTGTGTTGATTTTTTCACTTTAGCTTCCAGAGACTGTCAATAAAACAAAATCAAAGAAATACAGCACTTCTGTATCTGATCTGAGGTCTTATTTATTTAAGTATTGATCACTGATCACTTTATCAGCTCCTCTGATCACACAGATGGATTAGTTCTACGGTTAGTGTGTGTGTGTGTGTGTGTGTGTGTGTGTGTGTGTGTGTGTGTGTGTGCTTGAGCCAGTGGATCCACTGAGACACAGCAGTGTTGCTACATGAGTACGAAAGGAGCACCTACCAAACCTTATACATGTTGCTGTGTTTGTGAATGCCAAATAAGATTCATTAACGAGTGAGCTAATCAATGTGAAATGGACATAATTAAAAGTGATATATCTGATCAGTAAAGGAGTTAATGGAGAAACGATGGGGAGCTGAATGGATAATGTACCTGAATGCCCCCTGAATGCCCTGTGATCCGTCCACTGCAGACCATAAAGCAGGATCTAATCCCACGACTGAAGTCCAGGCTCACAGTTCTCATTCAGACATGTTCCAGAACGTCAGCTGAGAAGCTGGAGCTAAACACGCCGATGCTCATTCAGCACTCCACCAAGGTCCATTCAGAGGCGCTTGGTCCAGTCTGCTGTGTAAGAACCTGACTGACCCTCACAGAGCCCTGACCTCCACCCCAGTCAACACCTTTGAGAAGACTTCTAATGGGGATTGAGAGCCAGGTTCTCAAATGAGACGAGTGGACGTTTCAGATCTCGTAATATAACTCAGAGCATTCTGGAGTCAGAGCGTGAATTCTGCGTGAGGTCCATTAAATAATCAAACAGATGGAGTTTATAGAACGTCCTGTCAGGTGTGTATCAGTGCCCCCACCCCGAGGTTCTAAAAGCATGGCTCATTTCTCTGCATTGCGTTAGGGTGGTCGATCGCTCAGAGGCATTAATGTGCATGTTGATCAGATATCAGAATCAATTAACACAAAAATGAGAGTCCAGGAGACTGTTCCTCATTTGTAACACGCCGGATGTTGGATTTTCATTTGGGAATCCGTGTACTCAGATCTTTGCTTTAAATGCTTTAAATGAAATTAGCCAGTTCTGCTCCATGCAGCCACCCACTCGCACTAACGATCTCTTTGATTTTCCACTCACTGTCTTTATCTCAATTGCCTTCTTCCATCCCCCCTCCTATCCCTCTCTCTCTCTCTCTCTCTCTCTCTCTCTCTCTCTCTCTCGCTCACTCACTCACTCCCTCACTCACACTGCTGCATGCTGTTGTGTGTTAAAGCACTTGATTGCTTCTCTCTGCTATGTTTCCTCCACCCTGCAGGTCTCTGATGGCAGACTCACGGTAAGACGCTTTACTTCAGCTCGTCAGCACGGCGTCTTTAATTGCTCCTGAATCTGAGAGTGCAAATGCAAAGACTATTGGAAACTGTTAAAGCGTGTCACTTGCATGAGCATGAACCAGCCTCCGTGTATGAGCAGCTGCAGCCTCAGTGTGTAAGTGTGTGTGTGTGTGTGTGTGTGTGTGTGTGTGTGTGTGTGTGTGTGAGAGTGTGAGAAAGCAATACTGTATATCATTTTAAACAGGGTTGTGTTAGGGTTTTATTTGTTAAAACTGCTGCATCAGGAGATGAGGCGTCTGATACGGCTCACAAACAACTTATCAGTTTCTAGCAGAACACGTGATGAATAATATATTGATTGGTATACCTAATTAATACTTAATATTGATGAGCCGAGGGTGAGTCGTGTTGTGATGTAACATGGATGATGATGATGATGGCTTTTTGAAAAGCTTTATTTATTTGTTTGGAAGTTTAATGACGACTCAAGCAGCCACTGCCTCAATCCTCACAGAGCCTCAAATCCCCGAATTCATCTCCAGCACCTGTTTGCACTCATTCCATTGTCTGTTACTCCTCCTGCCTTTTGTTTTGGCAGAGCTCATTAAGCCAAACAGGTGGCGCTGTGTGGCTCTGAATGGATTCCTGAACAACTTCAGTTCAACATTAAAATACACTGACGCTGAACCCTCTGCTTTACATAAAACCATTGTTTGACAAAATGTTAGAATGTAAATCAAATCCACTCCAGAATGGAAGAACGAGGCTGAAGGTGAACCCACAAAATCCTGACATGAATCATCATGACTCCCCTGGGTTCTCCAAATGACATCCCATCAGAGGGACGGCGCCACCTCAGGCTTTATCCTCCAGGAGATCAGGGAGATCTGAGCGATTCTGACTGAGGACCTTCTCAGTTGTTCGTCTTCATCAGAACACTCCCGTGTAGAACGACCAGACCTCAAGGGTGCATGGTCCTCACACTGACCTACAGAAGAACAGGAACCTCCCAAAGGTCCCGTGCAGGACAAATGCCTTCGTATACTTAAATGACCTCTTTATTTCTTCTGGGTGGGGTAATACTGGAGTCCAGAACCTCCAAACAGAACCACCAGTTCTTGTTTCTGGACTATAGGAGGAACCACACCTAAACACAAGCAAAACATACAAACTCCATACAGCATGTCCTGCTTGGAAAACTGGTGCTTGTGAGGTTGAAGGTGAAAAGGTCATCTGTCCATCACAGGACAGACTTACAGAGAAAGACAGCAGTTTATATTTAATCACTTCATGACCCTGATGTTCATTAAAGCTGTCACTGTGCATCTGAGTCTGTGGTGGGTACTCAGGGGATGTGGTCTGACTGTCCATTGGTCCATTGGTTTGATAAAGAGGATCATAAGAACATGGCAGATCTCAGCACTGCTGGGTCGGGTCGGGATGGGATGCTGGGTGGACTCATCAGGTTAAAGACCTACATTTCTTTAGAAGACTGAGCTCAATGAGCAGGTCCTCAGGACTGGACAGAACCGCAGGACTCCGATTGAGATTTACATCCACACATGGGGCCAAACAATCTCTGATGGTCAGCTGGCAACAGTGAGACCCGCTGCGGCACGAGCAGATCAAATGGGTTACTGAAGAACAATCTGTTCACCAGTCTGAATCGGATCCGAGTGAAGACCGCTGGTCAGCTCATTAATGCTGCACTCTCCTCATTTCTGCATATTCAGCTCTGAGGATTCTGAGGATGAAGCAGTGGTGTTCACTGATGGTTCTTGTTCTGGTTCCAGCCAGCATGACACCATGTATGTGGTGGCTTTCTGTGATCCTGGCAGCGTGCCTGTCCACTGTTCTGAAATGCAATGCCTTCCCAGGGGGCATCGTTAACCTTCAGCGAGGTCTGGACTCAGAGTCAGCCGTAATAACCACGCCTGAGGTTAACGGAGGTCATCATGTGCAGTGAGCAGATACCTGGTCCACGGATGAGGCTGCTGTTTGAAGCCAAATGGTTCTGCCGTTCGTGAGATCATGTTTTTAACCAAACATCAAGTCCAGTTTCCCATTGGTGTGAAACGGGTGGGGCACCGGAACACAAAGCCCAGCAGAGTGACCCGTCTGTTGAGAACGAACACGAGAGGCAATAACCGACGTTCTGAAGCTGTGTGTAATGCTGCTGTGCGGTCCCTGTGTGAGTCTGCACGCCTGCAGGAAGCTGATTAATGGGTTCAGACTGAAGGTCCAACCTTCCACAGAGATGCTTCCAGAGAAGCTTTCCCTGTTCCAGAGAGATGATGCAGGACAAGCTCTCATTCATTCCTGTGGATGATTGGTGTGGAGGTCACTCCACATCCACAAAAAAAAACCACACACACCAGCACACGACCTGTTCTTCATCATCATCATTATCATCATCAGAGCGTCTGGACATGCTGCAGACTAAAAGCTCTACAGTCATTAACTCCTGAAATAAACGGAACACAACCTCAGAATGATGTAACTGCAACTGTGTGTGTGTATATGTGTGTGTGAATGTGTGTGTGTGTGGATATTGCAGTGCAGTAAATATGATGATACCTTGTGCATTGTAATCAAGACAGCTGTATTACATATTGTGTGTGTGTGTGTGTGTGTGTGTGTGTGTGTGTGTGTGTGTATGGAGAAAAAAAGAGGAACGTGTGGGTGGCTGTTGTGTGCATGGCAGCTGAATTCCAGATTGGAGGTGAAGACGGAGGTGGCTAGGAATTCAGTAGTCTGCGTGTGTGTTTTTAATGTGAGAGTGTGTGAGAGTGTGTGAGTGTGTGGTGCATTTGTCTGGTACCATCTAGTCCTTTCTGGTCTTCATTCTGGTCCACTGATCTTCCATCAGTGTCTGTGTTGTTTTTTAGGTGAAGGTTTTAAGGTGAAGGTTAGGTGGTTGAGTACAGGATGCTGCAGGATGTGTATAAATGGAGGTGGTGGTGGTGCACAATCATCAGAGGATTTATCAGCGCAGGATTCATTGTACTTTATGATGAAGGGAGAGAGGAACGGGTTCATCAGTGGAACTAAGGGATCAGAACGTTCTGCAGTCTAATCTCACGTGGTGGTTAATCTCACGTGGTGGTTAATCTCACGTGGTGGTTAATCTCACGTGGTGGTTAATCTCACGTGGTGGTTAATCTCACACGGTGGTTAATCTCACGTGGTGGTTAATCTCACACGGTGGTTAATCTCACGTGGTGGTTAATCTCACATGGTGGTTAATCTCACGTGGTGGTTAATCTCACGTGGTGGTTAATCTCGCAAGGTGGTTAATCTCACATGGTGGTTAATCTCACACGGTGGTTAATCTCACGTGGTGGTTAATCTCATGTGGTGGCTACGCTCCACGTTCTAATGCTCAGGATGGATTTCTAAGCATTTAGAACATCACATGGTTCTGTGGGTTTACTGATGTTGGCTCTTCAGGTGACTCATACAGTTTTGCAGGAATCTTTTTTTTATCTGAATGAATCGTTAGCAGTTTATTAATTATTTGTGGATAATGAGCCTCACAGCCCCACAGAAGAGCGCTGAAGCTTCGTTAGTGTTTGATCCGAGTGGCTCAGAGATGAAGGGTATTTTGGGTCTCCCAGCATGCCGTCTGCTGGTTGGACGTCACCTGTTAGCTGAGGACTGACTCATCCCCCTGTCCGTGCCTGTGTTAGGTTCTGCTGTGGCTCTGTGTTATTTGTTTCTCTGTAATCGATCTGAAGGACTTGTCCGATGGCTGTGCGTCTCTCTCTCTCTCTCTCTCTCTCTCTCTCTCTCTCTCTCCTGGTCGCACAGGCAGAAGAGAAAAGTTCAGGTGATGCTCATCTGATCAACACCCAGATCGATGAGCCGCCACATCCAGGACGGATCCCCGGTCAGAGGGCCGAGCTGCGTGGTCACAATGACGAGCCACGAGCTTCCAGCTCCCACCCCTCCCCATTTCACCATTTGAGATTAACCACCACATGAGATTAACCACCACGTGAGAATAACCACCTCGTGAGATTAACCACCTCGTGAGATTAACCACCTCGTGAGATTAACCACCACATGAGATTAACCACCACGTGAGATTAACCACCACGTGAGATTAACCACCATGTGAGATTAACCACCACATGAGATTAACCACCTTGTGAGATTAACCACCTTGTGAGATTAACCACCATGTGAGATTAACCACCACTTGTGAGATTAACCACCATGTGAGATTAACCACCTTGTGAGATTAGTCTGCAGAACGTTCTGATCCCTCAGTTCCACTGATGAACCCGTTCCTCTCTCCCTCAGGAGAAACGGTTCCACTTCATCATAAAGTACAATGAAACCTGCGCTGATAAATCCTCTGATGATTGTGCACCACCACCACCTCCATTTATACACATCCTGCAGCATCCTGTACTCAACCACCTAACCTTCACCTTAAAACCTTCACGAGCTTCCAAGCCCCCCCCCCCCCCCCCCCCACGGAACACTTCACTGTTATCTAAATGAGACGCTGTGTTTTCATTGAAATCACGCCGGCCGCCTTTGATCTGTTCGCCATGTCAGCACATCAAAGCACATCCTTCAAGAGAAGAAAATACAGCTGTGCACATTTACATATGCTCTCTTTAAACACAAGGTTCTCACCGGAGCACGGAGGACCACAGGTCTCACACACCTCCTCACACGTTCTCTCAAAAATAAACTCTCACACGCTTTCATACTGATCTCATACACATCCACACCCGACTCTCCACGACGTCCACAGGACCGAGGCTCCGTCAGGAGACAACCTTCACCAGACTACTGAAAGCATTCATTCATTCATTCATTATCTCCCACTTTATTCTCTATTAGGGTCGCGGTGGGGTTCCCCATGCCCATCCAGGGAGAACGTCTCGGGCGCTGGGCAGATACACCCAGGACAGGACGCCAATCCATCGCTGGGCACACACTCACTCACACGGACACACTCTATATGGGGCAATTTTGAGAATTCAATTGACATGATCCATGTTTTTGGACCGTGGGAGGAAACCGGAGAACCCGGAGGAAACCCACGCGGACACGGGGAGAACATGGAAACTCCACCCAGATGGGGATTCGAACCGGGAATCCCCAGCGCTGAGAGGAGAACATGCTAAACCACTAAGCCACCATGCCGCCCAATAATAATAATAATAATAATAATAATAATAATAAATCAATCAATTTGTTTCAAGGTGCCTTTCTAGCACCCAAGGACACCATACAATAATAAAACAATAAAAGTACAAATAGAAAATTCATTCATTCATTCATTCATTATCCTCCGCTTTATCCTCTATTAGGGTCACGGTGGGGTTCCCCATGCCCATCCAGGGGAGAACGTCTTGGGCGCTGGGCAGATACACCCAGGACAGGGCGCCAATCCATCGCTGGGCACACACTCACTCACTCACACAGACACACTCTATATGGGGCAATTTTGAGAATTCAATTGACTTGATCCATGTTTTTGGACTGTGGGAGGAAACCGGAGAACCGGGAGGAAACCCACGCGGACACGGGGAGAACATGGAAACTCCACCCAGATGGGGATTCGAACCGGGAATCCCTAGCGCTGAGAGGAGAACGTGCTGAACCACTAAGCCACCGTGCCGCCCAAATAGAAAATGATCAAATAAATAAAATGTAAATATTACTAGTCCCTCCACCTGGGGATTAAACTCATGACCTTCTTGCTGTGAGGTGATGGAGCTGTTGCTGACCCCTGAGCTCTGCGTCTGTCACTGAGGTTTGAAGGCAGGTCCTCCTCCACTGAGATGGCAGCACAGGAAATGACTGCAGCTTGGGCGACGCCTCAACGCCGGTCTGTGTGCTCTGTGCTTGTTTGGAGATCATGAAGACTTGGTTTGTCATCACAGAGGCTCATGCTTATGGAAGTCCTGTCCGGCGGATGAGGAACGAGGCGGTAACAGAACGCCGGAGAGTTAACATTAGCATTAGTGCTGAAATAAAGAGCATCAGTCACAGACCCATCTCTCAGCATCACGTCAGGCGGTCGCTCAGCTCCATGTGCTTATAGCTGAGGAAACACGGAGTGGCCGCGCCGCTCACTGATCACACAGAGAGGGTTTGTAGTTCTACAGTTCCATTCTGTAGTCCATCTGTTCCTCTACACACTTTGGGATGTTCTCTGATGATCAGTTATCACAGAGCAGGTGTTATTCAGGTGGTGGATGATTTTCAGCATGGTGGTGTGATGCAGTGCAGGTCTCTGTGAGGTCAGGTTCACACAGCTGAGGGTCTGAGTGGCCGTGTGTCTGTGTGAATGGACTTTTACGAAACGTCTCTCTGTGTCCAGGATTGACACGTCCACCATGTCAGCTCTGAAAGTCTGAAACAAAGTCTGAAACAAAGCACAGAAGGCGGCACGGTGGATCAATCAATTGAGTTCTCAAAAATTGCCCCATATAGAGTGTGTCTGTGTGAGTGAGTGTGTGAGTGCCCAGCGATGGATTGGCGCCCTGTCCTGGGTCTATCTGCCCAGCGCCCAAGACGTTCTCCCCTGGATGGGCATGGGGAACCCCACCGCGACCCTAATGGAGGATAAAGCGGGAGATAATGAATGAATGAATGAATGAATGAATGTACAAAGCACAGAAATAACCTCACCATACAAATCTAATAATGACAGATGACGGGATAAGCTGTAATTAATCAGAGGAGGGAATCTGGGTGGGTTCTTTGATGTTGTGCGGTGTGTATGTTCACTGTGATACTGCACTTCATAACAGAAGCCTTTAGTTTGGTCATCTGCATGACCGGCAGTCTGAGGAGTGACGAGCAGAATAAAGATAAAGATCAAAGCGACCTGGTGAGAACGAGTACAGCTGTGTTTACAGTAGATTAGGCCTCATTATCTCCAAACGTTCTTTAATTAGGCTTTTAAATGAGATTAGACGGAATCAAACCCTTCCATACACGTGTGTAAATCTGAGAAATGACTGGAGGCAGCTTTAAACCTCAATTCATTTACATCTGACATTCAACTCTATTCTAATTTACTCTAATTGATGTTCATGTGAGGGCGGCACGGTGGCTTAGTGGTCAGCACGTTCTCCTCTAAGCGCTAGGGATTCCCGGTTCGAGTCCCCATCTGGGTGGAGTTTCCATGTTCTCCCCGTGTCTGCGTGGGTTTCCTCCGGGTTCTCCGGTTTACTCCCACAGTCCAAAAACATGGATCAAGTCAATTGAATTCTCAAAAAAAAATTGCCCCATATAGAGTGTGTGTGTGTGAGTGAGTGTGTGCCCAGCGATGGATTGGCGCCCTGTCCTGGGTCTATCTGCCCAGCGCCTGAAATGTTCTCCCCTGGATGGGCATGGGGAACCCCACCGCGACCCTAATAGAGGATAAAGCGGGAGATAATGAATGAATGAATGAATTGATGTTCATGTGTGAGGTCAGGCTCTATTCCTACAAAGAATGCAAACAGATGTTCAAATTGCATGGTTGATTTAACCTGCGACAGTGAGACTGAGACTCTGTGTGTGTGTGTATATACAGTATATATATATATTAGGGCTGTATTCAACTAAAGATTTTCATAGTCGAATCTGATTCGTCAGATTTTCCCTATAGTCGACTGATAGTCGAATCAGTTTAAATTTTACCACAAGATGGCGCTATAAGCGTAGTTTTTAAAAAAGATTTTTTTTTAAAATATTTTACTTGTTTTTCTAACAAAAGAAAACCTTTTTTTTTGTTTTTCTTTTTTCTTTTTTTTTTCTAGAAATTAGGATGATTTTATTTGACAAAAGGCTATATATATAACGAAAACAAAGACATTTCATGTAAAAACTAATGCTTAGCAGCAGCCATGGGCGCCCCCATGTGGTCAAAATGGTACATTCGACTATGAGGTTCATAGTCGACTACAGTTCTCCGAATCGAATCGTCGAATCAGCGAATATTGCAGCTCACCCCTAATATATATATATATATATAATGTATAGGGTATGTTGTGTTTTTGAATAAGCCCAGCCTGCACTACACAGTTGATTGTGCACGTTTGTCAGTAACCATGGGAATAAGAGTGTGGATGTGTGTTTATGAGGGATCTATTTTGGGTTTTTAAGTAAATCAGTCTGTCTGCAGTGAGCAGGTCCGCTGTTCTCTGAGCCCTCGGTCTCTTTGATTGAAACTACAAAGCAAGTCGTCTGTATTCAACATGCTGCAGTGAGTGGTATTCAAATATACAGCATAATCAGGCCTGTGTGTGGGGTGTGTGTGGGGGGGGGCTGTTTATATCAGCTATTGTGCATGTAATAAAGAAGAGAGCTGTGTAAATGAGTAGAAGGTGTGTGTGTGTGTGTGTGTGTGTGTGTGTGTGTGTGTGTGTGTGTGCACATGTGAGAGAGAGCTAAAGCAGTGAGGGAGTGAGGGAGTGAACCCATCAGGAGAGGAAAGAGGTTGCTGTTGGTCTTCACACTTTTTGCTCAAGATGCCGCGGAGAATCTGGTGAGTGGTGTGGTGTTGCTTCCCGGGTTTGATGAGTCAGCGTTCTGACCATACTCTAAAAACTGCACAGCTTTAACACACACACACACACACACACACACACACACACAGAACGCTCAGGGTTCTGTTTACCTTCAGTGTATGAGTGTGTGTGTGTGTGTGTGTGTGAGATGTTCTCACTCTGTTTTAAGATTGAGATTGAATCTTTAACAGTTTTACGTTCTGAACGCAGGATCATTAGGATTTGTTTGATCTCATATTGAATTATTGGTTTATTTTATTGAAACACTTTTAATCACTAAAGAGCAGGAATCCTTTTCATTCATTATCTCCCGCTTTATCCTCTATTAGGGTTGCAGGTGGGGTTCCCCATGCCCATCCAGGGGAGAACGTCTCGGGCGCTGGGCAGATACACCCAGGACAGGGCGCCAATCCATCGCTGGGCACACACTCACTCACACAGACACACTCTATATGGGGCAATTTGGAGAATTCAATTGACTTGATCCATGTTTTTGGACTGTGGGAGGAAACCGGAGAACCCGGAGGAAACCCACGCGGACACGGGGAGAACATGGAAACTCCACCCGGATGGGGATACGAACCTGGAATCCCTAGTGCTGAGAGGAGAACGTGCTGACCACTAAGCCACCGTGCCGCAAAAGCAGGAATAACAAACTTAATTAAATAGTTGGAATGCTTAAGATCATTAATTAGTTTATCGATCAGTTCATTAAACAGTATTAAGAAATTGCTTCTTACTTTGTGTAAACAGTTTAGGGAAGGCCCTTTTCATCGTCACATTAACCTCCGGCATGTTTTTGGACCGTGGGAGAAATCCTGTGATTGAGAGAAGAACATGCAAAACTACACAGAAATGTTCTCCTTCACTTTGTTGTGTGGGTTCTGAGTGAGTGAGTGTGTGTGTGGTACGCTGTGGATGATGTATACGTTGATGACATCATGATGTTAAACTCTTAATGAACTGATTGTTGTAGGGTGATGGAGCTAACCGCCGGTAATTACTTTAACTATTAATATCTTAGACGAAACAATAGTTGAAGAGAAAAATGCCTGACAAAGGAACAGAATTGTTGGGAACCGAAGCGAAAGCCTCCATGCACAACTGCCTATCCCGTCATAAAGTATCAGATCACAATGAGCTGGGGTATAATTATCTGGAGCCATGGGCGGCTATTAAGTGAGCCTGCTGACGGGGATGCTGGCTTATGATTGCTGTGCTATTAACAGACTCTGCAGGGGGATTGTTCTTTCAGAGATGCATTAGATATAAATTCAATTCCTTTATTCAGTTTAAGAAATGTTTATTAGCTTCATTATGAAATACAGGGCGACACGGTGGCTTAGTGGTTTAGCACGTTCTCCTCTCAGCGCTAGGGATTCCCGGTTCGAATCCCCATCTGGGTGGAGTTTCCATGTTCTCCCCGTGTCCGTGTGGGTTTCCTCCGGGTTCTCCGGTTTCCTCCCACAGTCCAAAAACATGGATCAGGTCTATTGAGTTCTACCAAATTGCCCCATATAGAGTGTGTCTATGTGAGTGAGTGTGTGCCCAGCGATGGATTGGCGCCCTGTCCTGGGTCTAGCTGCCCGGCGCCCGAGACGTTCTCCCCTGAATGGGCATGGGGAACCCCACCGCGACCCTAATAGAGGATAAAGCGGGAGATAATGAATGAATGAATGAATGAATGAATGAATGAATGAA